>JAGFMF010011390.1:7490089-7578095 GCA_019455555.1 Galemys pyrenaicus
ATTTGTGTCTTTTGGGTATATTCCTAGGAGTAGGATTGCTGGATCCTATGGAAGTTCCATTCTTAGTAGACTGAGGAACCGCCATACTGCTTTCCATAACGGTTGGACCATCTTGCATTCCCACTCACATGATATTTTGACTTTGGTTTTCTTCCATCTTCCATAGGAAGATACTGGGAATAATTTTGTCATTGAGGGCACCTGAGCTTCCTTTTGAGGGCAAGAAATTTACATTTCAACTTCTTTTAGGAAATATGAGCTAGAAATGATCCCATTTGAGGTACTAATTTTGGTGTTTAAAGCCCATATTCCTTGGATTTGGAAGACAGGTAAGTGGAAGACAATAGCTTACATTTGATCCATCTTAGCGGACTGACTTTTCTCATGCGTGAATATTGAGAAAGTATCTCTGCCTTTACCTATTCTCTCCTTCCCGCCCCCTCCCAACCAACCTCTTTTCAAGATTCATCTCATGTTCCTACCCTCCTGACACCTTTCATATCTCTACTCTGTATTCTCTTCTTTCTTCTGTCTCTTTTTCAACTTTCTGTTTCTCTACCTGATACATTATTTCACTGAATGACATGTGGCTTAAAAGCACCAGCCGTGAAGTCAAATGACAAAAATCCCTGCTCTTCAGAAAGTGACCTTCAGAAAGTCACTTTACCTCTTTGTTCCTCGGTTGACTTCTTTGTTCAGTGGAAATCATAGTAGCCACTATATGCTGAGATTCTTATGAGCATCAAGTAAGGTAACACAGGTACTTACAAGGTATCCAGGAGGCTGTAACTATTCAGTAAATGTGACCAGGGCAGAAGTTGTGGTAATTACAGTAGTTATGTTCCCAATTAGAGTGCAGACGCCAGAGGGCAGAGGTGGCTTCTCCTGTTTGTTCTTTAGCCTCCAGAGTAGATCGTAGTGCCAGAGCATAGCAGCACCCATAAATACCCAAGGCGGTGAAAAGAGGTTTCAGGTTCCACACTTTCCTTTCTGCCTGCTTTGCTAGAATTGCATTTAAATAAATGTAGTTTTTGGTTGTACTTAATTCCACTTTTTTTTATTAATAAGAAGTTCCTCTTCTTTTTCTTGTGGTAACGTTAATTTACAAAACTGTGTAGGCTTCAGGTGTGCACTTTCTCACCACAGCAACTGTATACGTCACACCATGCCTATGAATGAATAAGCACCACCCAGCTACGCCCTCCCCGTCCCTCCCCTCTGGTAACCACCATTCTCTTGTGAGAGAGCAGGCCCATTTTACGGCATGCAGGTGTCAGGGTATAAATAAAGGGTTTTACTTTATAAACATGAGTGTTTATCTGCCTTGTGTCAAAAGTGCCCGGCCAAGCCTTGAGCTGTGACTGCTGCTCTCGCCCCGTTGCTCTGGAGTGCAAGTCCCCAAAGGAGAGCCGCCCTCGCTCTCTCAGTGTGTGGTGGAAGCGTGTCTGAGCCTAGCACTGGGAGCAGGTCTGAGAGTGGGTAAGTCCTGTGGGAGATGTCAGTGACCAAAATTATCTCCCATTTCAGTAGGCACTAAGGAGAACCCCACCTGACCCCTTCCCCTGGGGTCTGACCTGCACCGGGCAGGGAGGGCTGGCAGGGGCCGGGAGAGAGCAGTCATCAGGGTCGGGTTACCGATGGGCATGACGTCAGGGCAGCCCTGGCTCCTGAGAGCCGCTGGTCCCTGGGAGAGGCAGCAGCTGCGCCCAGTGGTCACACACCCTCTGTGGGCCTGCCCGGGTCTGAAGCTCCAGGTGGACTGAGAGGCTGGGGATGGCGTCCCTTCCCTGGGAAGGCAGCCAAGGACGGCTCTTTCTGCTCAGCTCTCCTAGCAGGGTCGCTTCCTACCACTTTCCCTGCTAGCCAGTTTGCAGCGGAGGGGAGCCAGAGGCCTGGGCAGGGAAGGATAGAGGTTTGGAAAGGCTTTGGGGCCTGGGATGAGTCTGCCAGCATCGCTAGTGGTGAGCAGGAGGCAGAGGGTTGTCCTGGGACAAGCTGGCTCTAGATCCAGCCGTTACAGTGGGGCTACACAAATCGCTTCTCTTATGACACTGTGTTTCCTCATCTGGTCTGTAAAATGGGAGAATTGCACTTCTCAGAGTTTTCGTTTTGAAAAGAAAATACTGAGGCTGTCCATTGCATAATGAAAGGTCTATATGTGACAACTGCTTTCAGCCCCTCTCCCCAGGCACCAACCTTAAATGTTAGACATGCACCTAGCTAGAGCCGAGCAGCTGTGGGCTAGTAACTGCTGGGCTGTTCTAGCAATGACTTGTGTCAGATCTTCAGGTTTGGCGCACTGTGTAGAGCAGGTTTCATAGGTCCAGGTGAATCCCCTCTTTGATATTTGGGTTTTTATAGCTAGACTCATAAATGGGAAGACAAGGACACTGAGGTCAAGAGTTGTCATATCCTAAGTAGTAGAACCAGGACCTGGCCCTCAGTCTGGGTCACATAGCTCCATTTGTGATCTCTTGAACCCTTAGGATACTTTCCAGTCTCTGAGCAAGACTGTGCTGGACTGTTTGTCCTCTTCAAAGTTCAGATTGGGGGTCCCCTGTTCTGAGACGCATTCCCTGACCGCTGACCCCCATCCTCTGTGGTACCAGGGCCCCTGGAGTTGACCTCTGTAGTGGGCTTCGCACACTGTATTGTGGACCGCTCTTTGCTATCTCTACTTAACAATGAGCTTTTCAAGGATTTAGGCCAAATCTTACTAATTTTTCTATTGCTGGTCTCATGTCAGTGTATGTTACGTGCTCCAAACACTATTCATGCAGTGACTGAATGAATGAACGAGTAATGGCAAGTCTACAGCAAGTCACGGTAGTAGCTTTTCCACAAAAGGTGATAGGTCCCCAGGCCATTTCTGCTTAGAGATTTTTCTGTCTCCCTCTGGAAGGCTCTCCCTTCCATTGGCACAGAGTGAAGCTACTCAATGCTGATCTGTGTGTCCATCCTGTGGCTGCAAAGGACTAGAAACACTCCCAAAGAGAGACTGGAGAAGCCTGACATTTAGGGTCTTTATTTAATGCAGCCCCTGAAACTTCCCTGTGTCTTTGTCCTTCGTTGACATCTTTGCTGGACTGAGTTCCTGCAAGGAAGATGCATTAGCGGAGACATTGCTCTGTTGCACTCTTGAGCTTAGTATAAGTCATCCTAGCGTGCGCTCACTCATTCACTCTTGCATTCATTCACTGTGCTCTTCCTTCCATTAGGGCACGTAATCACAGAGCAGCTGTATATAACTTTATCACCCACATGGTTCCTGTGCCACTCAGAACAGGCAATTAGATTTTTCCCATAGGCCAGATTTGGGGGTCAGGAGGGCACGATGATGGAACATGGACACGTACTCTGATGTCAGCTTCAAAATATGCAGTAGGATCCTGGACATGCCCCCTCCTCTTTATATGCACGCGCCCTCAGTTTCCGGTAGCAGGTTCAGTGTTACAGGGCTGCCTTCCCTTCCCCAGGGCAGGGAACAGTCAGCTGCTCCGAGGGTCCCCGAAGGATTTGAAGATCTAGCAATACTCATTTTGTTCTTCTGCACACAGCAGCAAGCTTTCTCCCAGCCTCCCTGTTTGTGTCTGGGTGAAGTCAAGAAAATTAGTGGGATGTTAAATGGGGCCAAGCTCCCTCCATCTACTTCAGATTGTAAGAAACAGGACTGGGCAGGGGGGTGTGGCCTTGGAAGTCATTTCAGTGCAGAGCCTCAGTTTTCTCGTCTGTATGTTGAGGCTAGTAATCCCAGCCCTTTCTCCCCATAATGCTGCTGTGAGGATTAAATGAGTTCATGTTTGTGACAATGAAAAGGAGACCAATAGCTATTGTTCCTTGAGTACTTTCATACCCTAAGTACTTTTGTAGTTTCCGTTTTATTTATTAATTTTTAATTTATTAATTATTTTTATTATTTTTTTTCCATTTTCATTTTATAAATAAAGAACCTGAGATGCCGGTTAAGTGCCTAGCACAAAGTCACTGAGTAAATAAGTGATAGGGTATGGATCCGTTGTCTGTCTGACCACAGAGCCTAAGTGCTTTATCATTCCACCATATGCTATTTCAGATTTGAGCTGTGTGACACTGGACAAGCCCCTTCCCTCTCTGGTCTTCCGTTGTATCATTCAATGAGAGACTTGTCCTGGACTGATGCTTAGATCCCTTTCAGAACTTCTCTGCCTGCTTGGTTCTATTTTAAAGATTTACTTTTTATTTTATTTATGCATACAAGAGCTGGGGTATAGGCCAGAGGTGCAGGGGATGAGAGGATTCATCAGAGACAGAGGGGGGAGCAGAACAGGCAGACTGACTGAAATACACTGCTGAGGGGAGCAGTGGGCAAGGCAGGAGAGGTCTGCTGTGCCATGTGGGTCAGCTCCCTGGCCAGGGATTGAACTCATGCTGCAGTGACTGCTGATAGCTTCATACTGCTGAGACTTAACCCCTTGTGCCACCAGGGAGGCCCACTCCTGGTTGTATTTTAACAGAGGACACACATACACATTACTCTACAACTCTAGTTTCCCAAGTATCTTTGAGCATAGAAGGACAGACTGTTTGCAGCCTTTAGCCAAGAAAGTGTGCTAGAGGAGTGAGCAGATTGCATTGCTCTTCTAAATAGCCGAGCCGAGCCTGCCTAAGTGGGAAATGGATGTTGTAATACAAAGGCAGTTAGCAGGGTCCTTGGAGGTTTCAGCAGGATGTAATTATGATTCTTTAAAAAAAGGCTCGCATATGTTTTTGAGCAAACTTAACAGATGCCCGGATGTCATGTCTGTATTCTTTAGGGAGTCTAGGATGACTAATTTTCTACAGCAAGTTTGCATAGCACATTGGAACGACCCATTGCAAATCAATTCCTAGGGTGCAACTTAATGAAAGCTTTCATTGATGAGTCAGATTGATAATCTAAAAACTTTTATAAAATGACCACAACTTCATTTCTGCCTGGTCTGCTCTGTGTTTGATAAACTATACGGTTAGTCTTCTCCATAGTTATGCTTGAATGTGATTCCTTTTAAAAAGAAATCCTTAAAAAGACATCCTTAGCCTTGCCTGTTTGTAGTGATTGAGGGCTTTAATTCTGTGTAGTTCATTTCTGGTGTAACATCTTTTGCAAACTTTTGTGACTTCCTTAGAGATTTTCTTTGAGCTGTGTACCCTAGGGAGAGCTTCTGGATGGTTCACTACCATTTTATTGTAGAATTAAGTGCACATTGATTCGAAACAATCAATGCCAAGTTAAGGCAGTTTGGGGGCCATTTCTGTACCCCATCACACTTTATCTGGAAAAGTCTCTTGGAAAACCATGTCCTCCTGAAATGAGAATATTGAACAACCGCATCAGGAAATCGAAAGATAACAACCTTGGTTTCCTTTGGTAGGTACCTTGACATCTCTTTTCTTACTGGAGCTCTCACCAGTCATCGAGTGACTTGTTATTAAGACCTGGCTGCAGGCTCCTGGGGTCGTTTCTCTCACTGGCTGACTGAGAGCCAAGATGTTGTCTTCATGATAATAAACAGTTGAAGATGGAAGCCTTGCCTGTGTCTGACTTGGACAGAATGTCCGCCTTTCTGTTGCCTCCAACTATTTAGAATTGTCCATAATTTCATAGTCATCGATTTTCCCTCCTTCCCGATGCACTCTTGTTGGCCTGTTGCCTGCATCCCGTAATTGTGCCAGTCACCTCTGTGACCTTTCCTTTGCTGAGCCTGATTAATAATGTACTTGACACATTTCTCTGTTGCATCAAACACCAGTTTGGCCTGAATGGGTGAAAGAGTGGCTCATGAGGAAACGGTTAAGTCTTCTTATTGGACAAGTCTTTTCATCGAGCAGGTCTTGGGAGACGGGAGGGGGCGAAGCGGCATTGTGATATTTTGCTGAGTAAGTATTTCACAAACTCTGCAGATGAATCTGATTCTGATTACCCAGGTGCAGTTCTCATACGGGAGACAGGGTGTCATCAGTGACCAGGAGGCTCTGGGTGGTAGAGGCTTGTTATGACACAACTTTGTGGCAGGTGTTAGCTCACTCCTTAAATGTTTCTGCTGAATATCAGCGATCGTCAAATAAGTGTAACGTAGAGCAGAATATTCATTTAGGAAGGAAGGAGGGCAGTCCTTTTGTCCTATGACACTGTCTCTAAATGGCCAGGGAGTGTGCCAAGTCTGAAGATGGAGTTGGGTAACCACACAGGAGAACATGGCGCCCTTCTTGCTGGCCCCCGTGTACAGCTACATCATTTGCAGTTAATTGCTTCAAAGGCCAGGTTTGCTGACAGTTAGTGTTAAAGGAACATGGCCTAGGAGAGGTGGTTTCCAAGCTGTGTAACAGGAGCCAGCTGGGCTCTCAACTCTGAGTTTTGGGAGGATTCCAGAACTCCCTGGAAAGGCATTTGCCTGTAACTTCACATAGTATCAGACTTGCAAGTACCTTGAGACCATCTAGTTCAACTTTCCACTTTGCAGATAGGGAAACTGGGGTGGGGGGCATAAGGGGTATCAGATAGCAAGTTGTCTCCTGTAATCTTTGCCATTATTAGACTAGAATTGCAAAAAAGTGGAAACAACTGTATTGACCAAGTTTCATTGAGCACATACTATGTTCTAGTCTGTAATATTTTGTACTAAGAATTCTATGTATTTTAGTTAATTTCAGAAAAATCTTGACAAGTTTGTACTGCTTATTCTGTTTCATTGATGGAACAATGAGTTTTGGGAGGGGGGTTAAGTAACTTTTGAAAGATCCAAGACTCAAGTTCTCACTGTCTGAATCTGTGTTCTGATTCAAAACAGTGTTTTGAATCACTGTATTTTCCTACCTTTTGAGTCTAATTTAATTTCCCCTCATTTTCAGGGGAAGGATAACCCTGACTCAGAAAAGCAACTTGCCCAAGGCCACTGAAATACTTCATGGAAAATATTATCATTGCCACTGAAAGTAGCTAACATTTGTTGAGCACTTACTATGTACCAGAGACTGTGCGATGTGATTCACATTCTCTAACTTTCTACCACAATCCTAGAAGAAGGTTGGCACTGTTAAGTATGGTAACCACGGCCTGGGGAGAGCAAGAGAAACGTATGCAGTTATTGATTCTTGGTAAGGCAGGATTTAAGGGGGAAACTCCAGAATGTGACTGTTTGCATTGCACTGTGTGAGGCCTGGCATCTCAAAACCACATTTGTTTCCATATCTCATTTAATCTCAAGTAATACTGTAGGCAAGGAATCAGGAAGGTCACATATAATTCTAGCTCTGCTGCCAAACCTATGAGACTCTTTCCCTCCTTGGTGCCTCAGTTTCCTCATTGGTAAAAGAGGCGTCTCGTCCACATTTGTGCCACAGAATCTTGTGACATGGTAAATGTACATGTGCTTCCCCAACTGAAAAGTGCCATGTGGGGGGTTATTCTGGATCTTTCCATTAGGGACCTTTATCCTTCAAGGTCTGGAGGCTTTCTCTGTTGCTCCATCCCTCGGATCACCACTGGAGGCTCCACATTTGTTGTGAGTTAGATGACAGCTGGGTTTGTATGAGATTCGGATGGAGCGTGGCTGAGTCTTCAGTGGCTGTCTGCAAGATCTCCTTTCTAGCTGGCTCTGAGGGACAACAGAGTGGGGCAGACAGTGCTCCCTCCAGATGTTGGGGATGGCTGCAGAAGGGAGTGGGGAGACCTCCCACACTGAACCTCCACTCCTGTGTGCACAGAGGAAAGGTTGGCTCCAAACTGACTCAGGCTGAACCCTGCTTCAAATTCCTGCCCACGTCTATGAGATGGCCCAGCAGGCTGACCTTCAAGGGCTGGGCAGTGAACTATGGTGGGAAATGACTGTGGGAAATCAGGTCTCAGGACCTCCTCGCTCCACTGGTGGTGTGTTGTAATCATTTCATGACCTTTTGGCCATTTGGACTGTTGAGGTTTCTAGGAAAAATCTATTTCAACTTTAACCAGGCTTAGAGAGAGAGAGAGAGAGAGAGAGAGAGAGAGAGAGAGACAGACAGACAGAGAGAGAGAGAGAGACAGAGACAGAGAGACAGAGAGACAGACAAGCAGGCAGGCAGGCAGGCAGACAGACAAGCAGGCAGGCAGATGGACAGACAGACATGGGGTGAGAGAATCAGAGAGTTTATCAGGATGGGGCTGTTGTTTCTTTTTCTAGTATATGCCTTCATTATTTTAAATCTTGTAGGACTTAGTCGTCTCTGAAACCCAGAGGAGGGAAATAACATTTTTTGAGAGTCAATTCTTTGTTGAATACTCTGCTAAGACTTTCACACACATCACCTCCTTCTTTCCTGCAAAAAAAATATCATTCTCTTCTTGCCATGTTTGATCCCACTTGCTTTCCCCTGAGGTGAATGGTTCTGCCTTTCCAGGTGCTCTTGCTGCTTCCTTTCCTGTCCTTTATCTTACCTCTCTGTCCTCTAGGATGATGCAGGTGGTCTCTGTGCTAAGAACAAACAATCTCAGGTCCAAGTGTGCTTTGTGCTCCTGTTTCACGCCCCACTCAGAAATCCAAAAGGAAGTCAGACTCTCTTGACTCCCTGACCTCTTCTTCCGCCACCTGCTTTAGCTGCAGTGACCCTCTTTCTGCTTCTTGAAACGGTCAACCTATTTTGACCTCAAGGTCTTCCCACCTACTGTTCCCTCTACTGGAAAACAGTTCCTTCTGTATTTGCGTGGCTGCCTGACTCTCCATTCAGGGCACCTCCTTCTGACCACATCATCTAAACACACCCCACCTACTGGACCCCACCTCCCACTCCGTGTCCTTGTCCTGCCTTTATGTGCTGGTCATGGCACGTGTCTTACCTGAAACATCATTGCATGTTCAGTGATTGTCCTGCCCCAAGATGTAAAGCCACAAAAAGAAAGGCATCATCCTGCTCTTCACCGGGTGGCTCCAGCACCCAGAATGTGACTGTATGTGGCTGGGGCCCAGTGAGTGTTTGTTAGTTGTTGAATGAGGGAGACATGAGAGGTAGTTACCATTTCCCTGATTTTTAGGTGAGGGAAATGAAGGCTGAGAGACATAATGTATCACAGGCTTTTCCTCCTCAGAAAAGGTAGACTCATTTTAATCAGGATCATCTATATGAAAACAACGCACTGAGTTATTTTGGTGATAATTCATAACTCTATAACTTGTAATAACGATAGATCATTCTTAGCTATCCAGATAGCAAAACTCAGTATGTGCATTTCATAGCAATTATGAAAATGTATTATGACCATAACTCACCAGCTGTATGACCAGTCTGCTTTTCTCCCCCCGAAACACATGCTTTCCTGACTTCATGTGTAATCTTGCTGTCTTGTTATTTGTTATATATACGGTGACTTGGTGCTCATAACTCTCTATCAGCTGCAGGAGCTGACTGCTTATCTAGGAATCTGAATATCCACTGCATCCCAAAAGAACTTTTCTTAGAAGGTTTTAAAAATAATTATCTAGCTTATGAAACATCTTATCACTGTTGTGCTGCCAGGAGGAGGGTGATGGGGTGAGCTGGGGCACCGGGTCCATTCTCTGGTCACACAGAGCTGGGGATCCTCACTCTCTGGATACTCTCCGGAAGTCAGCCGGCTTGAACTTCCATGTTGCCATCATGCCGGTCTCTTTTACACGTCTGTTTCGTAGTCTGCATCACAGGAATGCCAAGAGAATCCAAAGAAGCTATTGAACTGAATCCATTCTTTTTAAAATCTCTTTCACTTTTGAATTTAAGAAGCCTAACCTCTGGAAATAGGAATCCAGGACAGTTCAGAGTCTGGACATTCAGAGCTCAGAACCTTCCCCCACATTGTTCCCCTTTGCTCAACACACCTGACGGTTGGCAGTCATCAGCTCACGCGACGTCCTTGCAGGGCTTTTCCCTCCTGGGCTTCAATGCTGGCCCCAGACTCCTTATGAGGACCTTGTCCCATGCCCCTCTGATTGGCAGTCCTGCAGGTACACAGCACCCCACACTCGTGCTCTCTCTCCTGCTGGTTGGATGCGGCTCCCTGTAATGCGGTGTCCCTACCTTGTTCACCCGGCCTCTGGGTCAGGACAGGGATGCTGATGTCCTCCTCTCTGGCCACATTGAAAGCTCCTCCTGGACAGTGGCCCTTTCTTACACCTCTCTATTCCTTCCAAATTCTCGCCCAAGCCTGGCTACCTACAGCCGTTCAGTAAAAACTCTGGAAACAACTGCCTGTTGTTTCCACAATCCCCTCTGACTGGAGGAGTCTCACGCCACAGAGTGGAGCAAAGACTCTTCTGTAAGCTTGTGGGAGATCTCTGCCTCTGTGGGAGCACTGTTCCTGCTGCCACCGCTCAAAATCAGAAGTGTCTTCATTCATCTCAGAGGGTCGGGCACAGGCCAGGAAAAAACCACTCATCACCAAAACAGGGCATGGTGTTGGTGCTCCCTTCTTTTCCTTTCCAGAAATATTCTGGGGTTGCTCTTTTCCCAGTGGGTGCATTTCAGTATCTACCTCCTTCTCCTCATCTTCGGCTCTAGCTCTACGTCAGCCTTAATCAGTCCTTCCAGCATTCCCTGCCCAACAGATTAGATGTTGGAACTATCCATTGGTCAGTGCTGTTTGGGGTGGGGGTTCAGTTTGCAGTATTTGTGCATGAACTGATGGCTGCTGTCACTTGGATGGACCTGAATTTATCTATAGACGTACCTGGAAGGCTCATGCTTTCATCCGTGCCGGTGTTCAGGACCCATGACCCTACCTAGTAAAATCAGTTAAACACTCAACCTGGAATCTCAAAAGAAGAATCCCATGTTGGCATTCCTTTAGCTCTTTATTTTTATCTTCTGGTAGTGACAGTGCAGGTGTGTGTTTATGATCATTTTATTAGCCTTTCCTCACAAGATTCATTTTTATTAAAATCCCAAATATCATTGTAAATATCTTGGTAGAGGTCGAAGGTAATTTTGGCAGGGGCTATGCAAAAGAATTCAGTGTCTTTAGGTACAACCTGTGGCTTAAATGAGTAACTTTAATACAGCAAATGATTTTTTCCTACAGGTAACCTTCACCCATTCTCTATCAGACAGGATGTGCTTGTTTAAAGTCATACAAGTCACAGGGGAAAAGGCAGATTTATTGAGATTGTTTTAAAGAAAAATATTGTACTTAGAAAAATCACCTTTTAATCTTTCCGTAGTTATTTCTTACTCGAATATTTTTCTATTTGTATAATGTGATTATTCAACCGGCATATTTCCTTGTTGCTTAATCTACGTTAAAATGGGTTTTCTAATTCATCAAAGCTTCCTACTTGGTAAATACAGGTAATATACACAACACTTCAGAGTTTACAAAACACTGTCACGTTGATGGTCACATTTAAGTCCCTTGAGAGAGGTGTCCTTAGATTCCTCTGCCACAGAGAAGACCAAGGTCTGAGAGACTGGGAGGCTTATTCGATGTCACTCTTCCAGAGGGCACAGGAGCTAGACTCCTAGCCAAGTCATTTCATTTCGGTTTCAACTTCTGTCTACAATCTCATTGTCCCTCAAAGAAATAGGTCCATCCATCCATCCATCCATCCATCCATCCATCCATCCATCCATCCATCCACCAAGCCACTGATCTATCCATCCTTCTGAAACTCTTCATTGAGAGCCTCCTGTATACCAGATATTGTCTGGAACTCCCAGTTTGTCTGTAAGTGAATGGATAGCTATAGTCAAATTTGGCAAGTACTCAGGCATTAACACTCTGAAAAAACAACAACAACAAAAAAAAACCCCAAAAAACAAAACAAAACAAAATCTGGCTTGGGACAGTAGTCCGGGAAAGCTTCCTGGAGGAAGTGACATTAAAGACGAGTCTTGAAGTATAGGCATCTACAACAAGCATTTATTTCTCTGTGTGATACTGGTTTCCTGTGCACCACTCATCTGCCTGCCCCTTATATCACTCTTGTTGAACTCAGTTGTCAAGAAAATAGTGATGTGGAACTAGTTCAAAAAGGAAGAGCATTCCAGTGAGGGAACTTTGAGTGATAAGGTGGCCTAGAGATGAAAATGAACACCTGGTATGGGGAAAGTACTCCAGACAATGTCAGAAGAACTGGTTCTGGCCCTGAGAAAACTTTTTTTCCACATCTTGCTCTCTCATCAGTGATACAAAGGCTCACAGGGATGGTTGCATTGTCCCGTGCAGACGGCAAGAACAGGGCAGATAGGCAAATACTGTTGGGGAGCTTGGGAGGGCACATCCCCCTGCTTTCCCACAGCTCATGCCTTTGTCCGAGTGCTTCCTTCTGCCTGCAAAGTCTTTGTCCATCCTGTCCTTCTGTTAGCTCTTCCTTATCCCCTGTTCTTTCTGCTTGTTCCTGAGCAGATGTAGGCAGACACAGGGCCTGTTCCCAGCTCCCACAGAGCCCTGGGCTGTAATGTGTTTGTTTCCTTCACCGTGTCTGGATATTTAACTACATGACTCTCCTCTGGTCCATGGGGCCCTTAGCAGCGGGCACCACTTACTTCTTGTTCCTAGTGTGTAGTGCTTGTGAATAAATGATGCAGGTGGTAGACTTTGATGATAGGACTCCGAGTTGGAAGTTTCCAAAAGTGACTTGGGTGTTCAGAAAGAAAAGACCTTCAAACCCATTACACAGAGAAGATTCTCGAGACCCTGAGGGGTTAAGAGACTTACTGGGAAGGACAAGCTGGGTCTCCTGCGCAGGGCAAAGATTCTCCCATTCTACCAACTGTCCAGGATTTCAGATTCATCTCATTCCTTTGGGAAAACAGAAGAGGCATTTTCACTGGTGTAAGTTGAAGGAGACAGGGCTGAGGGTGTGGCAGCTTGCAGAGCAGAGCGATACGAAGTGCACGGATGGCTTTTGAATGGGTGAAGAATGGAAGAAAGTGAGGCTGGAAGAAGGCAGGTGGGAGATCAGAGGAGACAGCATGAGACAGGGTGGAGCTGTCTGGGGCCTGAACAAATGGCTCATCTCTGGGGAGCAGGGAGAAAGGCTTCTAGAGCAGAAGCATGAGGCAAGCTCCGTGGGCAGTGAAGTGATGCAGACACAAACTCATTTCTCCCCCTCTGCTTCTGCTGTCACAGCCCCAGCCCCTCTGCTCATGTCATTTATCTTATGGCTTCCAAGTTGCCATGGGCTCTTTCAGATCATGGGAAAACAGAGGCTGGGCTTTTTGGGGGTGCCTGCTTCATTTTCATGTCCAGCGTCATTACTTTGGGATATTGTTTCCGTCTTTGTTCCTACCCGCCAAGTTTATTCCTTGGCAACTTGCCTCTGGCTTGGCAGGCCCTCTGCCTTCCCCCGTGCTGTTGCTTGTCAGAACCCACGGAGAGGCACCTTATCAGGCCCCTGGCAGATGCTGGGTGGCGGCGTCCATGCGTGTGCTTCTTCGCGGAGAGACGCCACTCACGGAGTCAGGCGCACCTTTAATGAACAGCGCTGCCCAGCTCTTTGCTATGATAGGGCTCGTGGTGATAAAGGCGTCTCCTTCTGATTGGCTTGTGAAATGGCAGACGGAGAGCTGCATGCGGGTGGGGCAGGGGGAGTCACCGACTCTGGAGATGCTCTCTTTGTAAAAGCCTATTCCGTCCCTGCCAGAGCCTCTAGGTGTCAGGCCCAGGGGAGGTTCGATGCTGCCTTTGATTGTGCTTTTCTCAGTCATAGCTCATATGCTCAATCATAGCTCTAAGGGGGTTCTGGCAAGACTGTGGCTGGTACTGGCCTCTGATCTTGAAGGCAGGGCTGTGGTATTCTTCTGGTTCCCAGTCCCTGGTCAGTGCCAGGTGCTGTCGGTGGAGACCAGTGGGGCCTGACTGCCAGCCCTGGCTTTACCCATCATTAACTGTATGATGTGGGCAAATGACTGACCCTCTCTTGACACTTATCTCAGCTTGTTCAGGGCTCGGGGGTAGAGACAGGTCCTGGAGGTGCTGCTGATGAGGGGTGCCTTGAAGGAGGAGGGCCAGGCTGTCTGTAGGTCTACAGGTGGCACATGAGGTCAGCTGCACAGACCTGTGCTGGTGGTGAGACCTGGGAACTTGAAGCACGGGTCACGGCCTGACAGGTGGGTAGGGTGCGAGCAGGGAACACGAACACTAGAGTCCTTGGTGGTTGAGTGCAGAAGCTCAGGGGTCAAAGAGAGCCCCTTTTAGAGGGAGAGTGTCTTTTTGATCGCTGAGTAGTATTCCACTGTGTATACTACATCTTCTTGATCCATGCGTCTGTTTTGGGGCATTTAGGTTGTTTCCATATATAATCCAGTGATCAAAAGAGATAAAACTCATGCCATCTGTGGCAACATGGATGGATCTGGAAGGAATTATGCTAAGCAAAATAAGTCAGAAGGAAAAAGAAAAATATCGGATGGGCTCACTTATAGAGGGAATACAGGGAAACTGAACAAAGGGTCGGGAAAAAAGGCAAAACTTGTAGGCAAACCACAGTCTGATGCATATAGAAGGAGAGGAAGAGATACTGAAACAGGGAGTGAAGAGCACAAAGGACTATGGTGATGGTCACAGATGCTGCGGTAGGGGAGAATTATGGAACTATATATGAGGGGAGAAGTCAAATATTGTACAAAAATAATAATGTAAGGAAAGAAAAAAAATCTAGAGTGTGAGAGTAAGGCCTAGTACCTGGGAGATGGAGGGGAAAGTTGGTGTGGGATATTTTGAAACCATGACAATGGTGCAGAAAATTCCAATTACTTATGGAAGAAATTCATGCCCATACCTCGCACTTGATTTCCTAGAAAATAACCAGCTCCACTCCAGTTCCCTGTTAAGTTTTCAGGCAGATTCCCAAGTGGCTGCTACAGAGGCAAAGGCAGAGATGAGTGAACGAGCAAGGATGACAGCTGCCTTAGATGCCCAGTGCCTGCTGGGTATGCTTCCCTCAGCTGCCCTGCCTCTTCCCTCCTGCTCCCCAGCTTTGCTCTACCCCCATTCCTGTCTCTGGGGAGCTGACCAGAGCCCTCTGCTTACTTCTTCTTAGAGGTGATTTCTCACCTCACTTTAGACTCCCTGCTTTGGCCAGCCCTCCTTGGACACCCCTGCATCCTCCTCCTTTCTGCTTTGCTCTCTGCATGCAGAATCCAGCCCCAGCAGCTCTGCTCACCGCTGTGCTTTCCCAAATAGTGCTTCCTACTTCCGCCAGCACAAGAAGTTAGCAAGTTCTTCCAAATCACTGGCAGAGCATTTCGCACAGCAGATTTAATTAATGTCTTGGGCAGCTCTAGCATCTATAATTGTAGATATGCACATTTATCTACAATATATATCTACACATATGTAATATGATTGTATAATTAATATCTTGCAGAAGGTATTACTTCTACCATGCTGGCTTTTACCTTCTAGGTCTCTCACAAAGCATCCCTTTTGTCAACTCCTCCTCACCCCCCAGTTGTTGTATTATTTGCAATTAGCCAGCTAAGTGGAATCTTCTTATGCAAACAAACAAAACTGATAAACTGGGTACGTCTTCTCTCAGCTCTGGCAATAACTTGGTTAGCCTTAATGAGAGCTGAACACAGCATTGCAATGCTGATATCCGTCTTGCTTGTTCTCTCCATAGTGCATTTTCTTTTCTTTTTTTAAAAAAAAGGTTTATTTATTTATGCATACAAGAACTGAGGTACAGGCCAGAGGTGCAGGGGTGAGAGGATTCACCAGAGACAGAGCGGGGAGCAGAACAGGCAGGTTGACTGAAGTACACTGCTGAGGGGAGCAGTGGGTGAGGCAGGCCATGTGGGTCACTCCTCTGGCCGGTGGCGAGGATCGAACTTGTGCTGCAGTGTCTGAGGTTTGCTTCATAGTCCTTTGTTTAACCTACTGCACCACCAGGGAGGCCCTCCATAGTGCATTTTCTTAGGCTGCTGTTGTTCCTTTGCATAGATATGTTGTCCTTGTCTCTCTGAGGTCTGGAAGGTACTAGCCTGGACCGTGTGCTGGTCTGAGAAAATCATGGCCCGCTTGAACAGTCTCTGCAGTGTCCATGCTCTGTGATCTCTGGGGCCACTCAGGAAAGGGAATGCTCCTGCTTAGGTCACCCAGCAGCACAAGGGCATGCATGCAGGAGGGAAGAGTTTCCATCTCCGGGTCCTCTGCAACAGCTGGCCAATGGGAAGTAGCAGAATCTTCGATTTCATGGCAAAGCATGTTGGTCCACACTGAGCAGTGTGCTTTGAGCAGTGTGGGCCCATGGGTGAAGTGTCCACTGTCTGGATGGCAGAAGCATTTGGTGTAAATTATAATACAATATAATACAAATCTGATCATGTCACTTGCCCATCTATGATCCTCCATGGATTCCTTGTTGCCTTTGCAAAACATCCAAAGAGCTCCTCAACTAGGGTGACCCATAACTGCTTTGCCTAGGGTTCAGGGGTTCCTGGGATGTGACATTTTCAGGGCTAGAGCTAGAAAGCAGGGAAAACTGGGCTCGGTGGCCTGGACGCCCACCCTCTGCAGCCCTGGCTCCAGAGGCCCCTCCCTCTTTTGAGCATGAACTCCAGTGGTTCTGTTGTTTCTTGCCTCTTTGCTCATTCCCCTTCTTTCTCAGCTACCTGGCAGGCCGTCCTGGCTCCTGCTCTCTGCCTGGCTGATTCTCCTCGTCCTTTAAGGCTCAGAGAGGTACCACCTCCTCTGGGAAATCTTTGCTGACTTCCTAAGTTGAGGGGATCTCTCTCTTTCTGCTTTCCCCAATGTAAGTTATCTCCCTGCCCTGCCTTATCTATCCCTTTCCTTATTACCCTTTTCCCCACGGGACCTGGAGCTTTGTGAAGGTAGAAGTAGGACCTGTTAGACCTAACACAGTGACCAGACATAGGTGCTTATTAAATATTTAATTTAAAGACTTGTTTATTTAAATATTTAAGTGAGCGAACAAGTTGATGTGTAGTTGGTAAAATGTAGTTCTTACGTTGGTGAATTTCAAGACAGTGTGCTTGTGTTCTGTGAACAAGCAGGTGGAGCAGTATGTGAAAGATGGGGACACGATGACTCTTTCCAGAGACGGGGAGTGTGACAGCTTAGCGCCTACCCAGAGAATAAGGAGCTGGAGTTGAGGATGGGACCTGGCATGCGGCTGGTGGCAGACTGGGGCTCTGAAGCGAGCTGGTGTCCTGGGGGTTGGATGGGGAGAGGCACGGAGCAAGCTGGATAGAAGTGAACCACACACAACATCGGGCAAATGCGGGGTCATCGGTTATTTGGAAGCTGGTGCCAAAGAGATAGTCTTAACTCAAATGCTTACTCAAATGGAGTAGGGTACAGGGAGAGACAGATGGGAGGTCTCGGAAGGTGACCAGGACACAGAACCTAGGAGACTCTTTTTGAAGAGGCCTGCCTGAACTTGTGAGGGCAGAGGAACTGCGAAGGCGCCAAGCAGGAGCAAGCTGTTCTGGGCAGCCTGCTCGATGCCAACATGCTGGGTGGTGGCCCAGACTCAGTGGGCCCATCTCACCTGGCCCCCTGACGGGCACGCTGCAAGAAAGAGAAGTCCTCTGGGCTTCCCAGGAGGTTGCCTTGTGCACAGGAATCTCTGGCTGCAGGATGAATATTTTAGAAAGGGAGCTGGGAAAGGCAGTGCCTTTTTCATCTCAGCTGAATAGAGCCTGAGGGGGAAGGGCAGGCATCCCCAGGAGTAGAATAATGCACTTGCAACGCCATGTTCCTGTGTACAATGGGACGGGAGGTGAGCGCGGGAGACGGCTTTGGTTAGAGAGTTCTTTTCCTCTCAGTCCATTCTGAATGAGAGCCCGGAATTGTTGCCGGTGACCTTCGACAGCAGCCCAGAGTGAGGCAATTGTGCCGACCTTGATGAATTGGAACACGTGGAGGAGTCTAACAGGGTCTGCTGTTCACGTTCACGGAGCAGCTCCCTCCGTGCAGATGCTGGGCTGTGCTTTTCATAAATGACTTATTGCAACAGCAACCCTGTGGCAAATAAACACTCTCCCATTTCACAGAGCCCAAACTGTGGATTCTGCAAAGCACTTTAGCACAATTCCGGCACACCGTCCTAAAAATGTGCTCTGTGCCAACCATTGTGCTGGCTTTATCATTTCAATACATTCAGTCCTTATGACCACCGGTGTCATAGTTCCATGATTAGACCTGTTTGACAGATGAGGAGACTGAGGGACAGAGAGGTTAAGGATCTTATCCAAGATCACACAGCTAGGAAGTGATGATGCAACCAGAATTTGAACTTAAGTAGTCTGACACTGAAGTTGGAATGCACCACTGTTTGCTATACCAACTTGCAGAGAGAGCACATTCACTCACTGTTAGCTGCAAGTTACTGTTTTTACCCCCAGAGGCACATAGCCAGTGAGGACAGAGCTGGCATCCAATATGACAGAGACTCATTCTGAAAACAGGGTGCTTAACGCTAAGATTTCTGCATTTGAGCATCTGTATTAGGCTGAGTGAGGGTTTTATGGATTTTCCCATGAGGGTTGGTAGGAAAACCTAGTAGCCTTCGACCCTGTGAGCTCCCCTGCTAGAGTTCATTAGTATCCATGTTCTCTCCTTCCTGGGCTGTGTTCCTCTGCCTGTACCTGTTTCTTTTGCAGTAAAGTGTGGCCATGTTCGTGAATTGTCACCAACAGAGTATGGGCAAGAGGGATGCTCTACACTCCCTATCTCTAAGTAATCCTTCCCTTCGAGTTTCTAAAAGACTTAGGGCGCGCCATCGAGGGTAGGCGCCTGGGTGCCTGCATGACCTCCCTCTTCCTCCAGTCCTTTCACCAACATCCAGGGCTATGCTATATGCTATATGCTATCTGCAACATCCATATGCTATGCAGGAGACCCTGTATATTGGGTTAATTCTCTGAGATACTGATGTGATAGCAGTTAGCTCCCTGTACTTCCCAATAACAGACACTTTTTTAAAAAACCCTTGAGAAGTGCCTTAGTGCATTACTCTGCCACAAAAAAACAGAGGCCGAGGATGACATTTGGAAACAGCACAGGCTTTAGGGTCAGACACAATGGAATTTCCGTTCCAGCTAACCACTTACCAGCCTCGTGCCAGAACACCACGGAGGAGCCGAGGTCTCCTTGTGAAATCAAGGCCACAGCACCGTGCTGGGTTGTGGGGAGAGTTAGTGGTAATGCAGTGAAAGCGCCTCGCACAGTGTCCTCTGAACACTTAGACCATATGAGGTTTTTCCTGTTAATGAGAGAACAATTGTGCAATATGTGTCACAACCTAAAATGTTTGCATGGCTCTTATCACGGCAATTCCTCTTCCAGGAATTTATTCTCAGAAAATAATCTTCAATGTGCATAGATTTAACTACTCACGTGTTTATCCTTGTGTTGCATTTAAGTGAAAAATTGGAAACAAGCTAAATTTTCAGCAGTAGGAAATTGGTTAAATAAACCATGGTGCATTCTCTTCAATTGAGAACTATCCAGTCATTAAACATGTAGTAGAAAGCTAGGCAATGACATGAAAAAAAGATTCACAGTAAGAAAGTGGAAAATACACATTATAGAACAAGATACATTCCATGAATCCATTTTTTAAAAATGAAAGCATATGCAGAGGGAAGAAAAAGACCAAAAGGTACGCTCTAAAATATTAAGATGTTTATCTCTGGGGTGTGGAGTTCCTGAGTTTTTTTTTTCTTCTTTGCTTATCTGTATTTTCTGTAGTAAACAGGCATTAATTTGATGAAGAGTGGAAACTAATTTCCAGAAACTCTTTTTTTTGGCCATGACATGGGACATCCCTTGTCACCTTGTGAGGCTGTTGACTTGCGCAGTGTGTGACACAAAGACAAATGTGACATGACTCAGGGAATATCGAGTTTGGATTGTGTTACTGTCACTGGTGGTTTAATTGGGAGCTGGTTGTTGAGAGTTTAACATTATGGGTATTATTTGTATGGACACATGTACATGGGCCTGTCTACTTCTTTCCTCCTCAAAAGAGCTGCTGATGTGACTCTTGTCCTTAATAGGACTATGTGTCCTGTGACACTCTCTGGGTACCCAGTGAATGTGGGCACACCGAGGACCACAGGATAAAACCCAGAAACTAAAAGAGCTACTATAATAAGGCATCTAGCATGGAAGCATTTCGTGGTTCAGCTTTCTCTGGCTGATACACTCACCACAACCTTTCCTCCCCCCAAATCTGGAGAGCTTGTGGATGTGCTTGCGTTTGTTTCAAGCTTGTCAAAATGTGCTATTGCATGAATAAAGGGCTGGGAGAAAATAGTCACAGTGTATGAATTTGACAAAGACTGATCCAGACTATATGAAGATTTCATGTATATTGACAATAGAAAGTCAACTCAATAGAAAATGGGCAAAAGAACTGAAGAAGCTCTTCACAAAAAAAGGTACAGAAAGTTAATAAGCCCATAAAAAGGAGTTTACATCATTAGGCATCAGGAAATTGCAATAGACAATCACAGTAAGAGACCATTTCATAGCCAGTAGAATAGCTGAAAGGGAAAATGTATGATAATTTGCAAAGTTGAAAAGGGTGTGGAAAGACCGGGATTTCAGTTCAGTGCTCTTATGGAATCAGTTAAGATTTCTGTTCATGTCATTTTTTTTTTTTTTTTTTGCAGAATGAATTGACTTGTGGGATAAGATAATTCTGGATGTTTATTCATTCATGCACTTATCCAACAATTATGTATTTAGAGTTCATGATGGGTAAAACAAAGTTCATGCCTTCTAAGAGCATGTAGGCCTTTTGTAAAATGAAGCTTTATAAAGTCAGCCCCAGAGAGTTCATGTTCTCTGGCCGTATTTCCCTGATTCTCACACACAGGCATTATCTTCCACCAATTTCAAAATAAATCTGACAGCCAAAAAAAGCGTTTTGCAGCAGAAACGAGAGCCTAGAGGTGCATGTCATTTTTCTCATACTTTATCAAGAAAGAGATAATTTTTATCGTCTCGCCTTTTGCCGCTGCATTTAACTTCTTTGAAAAAAATGCTTGGAATGCATGCTATTTATTATGATCCCACTCTATCTTTTGAAACTGTACTTTTTTCTCAACCTCTTTTGAAGTATGACTGTATTTTTGAACTCCCAATATGTGAAAATTACCATAAATTAATGCAACCTTAAACCACAAATTAGCAGGTCTTGTTTAGTTGCCCAAAGGTATGAGTGTAAGGCAAAGTTTAAATCCACTCAACATACAGTTCATGTACACAGCATTGAACCAAGTGCTGTGCGATGGCACAAATGGGGAGCATCTCTTATCTATGTGATTTGGGGTAAGGTACTTTAATTTTATGAGCCTCTGTTTTCTCCTGAGCAGAATGGGTATAGTAATACCTCTATTGTGTGGTTGATTTAGTGGATTATGTAAAATAATACGGGCAATATTCGGGCATTCAGTGAATGTTGAAGTTGAATCTTAATGGAAACACATGATTGACTTTAACAGGTTCTCGGAGATAGCACAAGACAGTGGGGAACCTGGAGTATAAATTTCAGCTTTTCAAGTAACTTCCACTCAAGGATTTTCCAGACCTTTTCAGTCAGCTGTAGTATAACATCAGGAAATATGTTCACAACTTTGACCTTGGTTTGGTAAAGAAAAAAATGTGACTTGGCAAAGCTACAGTGATGTTTTTAAAGGTTTATTTTTTTAATGCATACAAGAACTGGGGTATAGGCCAGAGGTTTGGGGGGTGAGAGGACAGAGTAGGAAGCAAAACAGGCAAGACAGACTGAAATACACTGCTGAGGGGAGCAGCAGACGAGACAAGAGAGGTCTGCTGGGATTGAACTCATGCTGCAGTGGCTGCATATAGCTTCATAGTGCTGCGTTTAACCCCTTGAGCCACCAGGGAGGCCCCGAAAGTGAGTTTTGAAACAAGTCTCAGCTGTTACCTCCATGCTCAAAAGAGCAGCAGGTGAAGGTTAAAAAAAAAAAAAAGTGATGGCAAGGGCATGATGTTCAGAAATAAATAATTTTCTGGAAAACAAAGCAGTCTGAGAAGGGCTAGATTAAAAACAGGGAAAAGGGAAAGTGAGTGGAGGGCACCCACCCAGAGAAAGACAGCAGGCCTTTCTCCTGGGTAAAGTGTAGAAAGATGGGTGAGGGGAGGTGGGAGTGCGTTCCCAAAGCTGTACAGGTGATGACTGCCTGAATCCAGCACGAAAAACTCAGGTTTCATCCCATAAGTATCCCTTTCTGTCTCCTATTATAAAATTTTCTCCAATGATACCATTTTCTTCAATGATATTTGAAATATCATTGACATTTTCTTTAATGATACCATTTCTCGGTCTCATTACAGAACATGCACACACACCCTACATACACAGACACAGCTTGGAAATGCCTTTCTGGGTGAAAAAGGTGGTTTCATAATTCATGTTGCTAATGTAAAATCTTCCTTGTCCTGTCTGATGTGTTTTCAACATTTGTGATCCAGACCAGCCAGCTGCTCAGGGACGTGGTGGCTGAAGGAGAGATGGAGGGACCTGGGGGAGGTGCTGGCTGAGACCCAGAGTGTCTGGGGTTTCCTGAACTGAGCTCTCAAGATGGGTACGAGGGCCAGAGTGCATGAAGAAAGGCGGTGATCAGGTGGAAAGGCATCAAGGAGAAGGAACTGCACGTGGGAGGGCCAGGAAGTGTGGAGGGGAAGAGCCTGTCCGTGCCGGGGCTGGAGCGCAGACTGGAAGGCGGAACGTGGAGGAGAGAAGCTGCCCACCTTCACGGCTCTTTTCCTCCAAGCACATTTTCTGTTCTTCCCAATTTTGCCAATCTATTGGAACAGAAGGGCATTTTCTTCCTCTCTGAATTGACAGAGAGAGGCTGGAAAGTTGGTGGATGTTTAGGGAAGCTGAGAGGCAGCAGAGAGCACTGGGGTTCCGTGGTCCAGGAAGGGGTGGACTGCAGGGACTTGACGCAGAGTCCTGGGTGCAGTAAAGCGAGGACAAGGCCCTCTAATGTTCCGTGAAGATGGTTGAAATGGGTTCGGAATAGCAACATGGAGCAGTCATCTATTTCCTTTATATCTTGCTCTTTACTGTAATTTGATTTAAATAGAGTTCTTTAATTTTTAAGGCTAATTTAAAAGCACCATGAAAAAAATAATATAAGCTCAGTGGAAAGGAAAAGACGCTAAGTGTGGGCTGCCTTTGACAAGCTCGGGGGTTAGGCGTCCACCCCTCTCTTTGTGGCTCCCACTCCAAGTCTGTGATCAGCAGCAATGACATCACTTGGGGCCTTGCTAGAAATGCAGACTCTCAGGCCACTTCTGAGACCCACTGAATTAGAATCTGCATTTCAACAAGACCCTCACACTTGCATGTGCATGACTGACAGGTAAAAATAATTAAATGACCAAGATGGAAGTCCTAATTAGATTCCCAGGAGGTGAAATCCTAAGAACTTTAAGTTCAAAACTTCAGACTTTGGAATGGCAGGATAGGGGGTTAAGAGGTTCTAGGAAGAACATGCAAATCTTCGTATGCTTTAGAGTCCTTTATTAAACAGTGGATTATAAATTGCACCTTGAAGTTTCACAAGATAATGGGACATGTGTGCCTCTCTGCAAACACATTGCTCATCTCTGACAGACAGTGCAAGGGGTTGACTTTCTCCAGCTGTTCCCAGTCCCAGAAAAATCAGTACTATGTCCCATGTCCTGAATCTGGCTTTCTCGAGGTCAATCCTCATTGGAGACCTTGAAAACTTGCCTGCTGATTCGCTTTCTCATTCTGAAGATTGTCATTGTTGGGCATTAAAAACACCCATGTAATATATATTCCATCTGAGAATCTGCTTTTCTAAACTTCCTGTAATTTCTGCCCTGGAAGATTGACTGATAGAAGACTGGGGATTTTGTTGCTAGAAATAAGTCTGAGGGACAATGGGTGGTGGTGGTGGATTTGGGGGATGACTGCTTTCCTAGTGACTTATTGCTAAATAAGATTAGTTGTATGGGTACACTGGGCAAAATAAAAGCTGTGAAATCTTATCACTAAAATTTTTAATAGCCATAGCTTATCAAAGTCCTACCACCTGCCGTGCACTTTATGTGTATTTTCTACAGCAATCCCACAAGGCAGGTGGCATTATCGCCATTTACAGGTGAGTGAGCTAAGGTTCAGAAAGGTTAAGTACCTTCTTTAAGACCTCAGTACTAGCCATGAGGCTGGGATTTAAATCCAGGTAATTTTAACTCTAGAACGATGCTGTCTGCCATGCATTGGACTAGTCTTTGCCACGCAATTTTGGTTTGCTGCCATGGAACCCACTGCCCTCCTTTCTCAGTGGGGAGAGCAGCTATAAACTTGTTCTTGTTTATTCCCGAACAAGTAGAGGGCATGGAGTGCTGTTGGTCTGTCTGGTAGCAGGCAGACTACCTGCTAGTCAGTTTGATCAACATCCGATAAATAGCTCCTGTGTACCAGCAGCGAGCTAGACCCTAGAGACGTAGAGGTTATTAAGGCAACATTCCTAGTCTTTGGAAACTGGGAAACTAAGCACGTTAACCACTCACCTGGGCAGGCTGAGTTGGGTCTTGACAGCACAAGGTATTTTACAGTGTCTTGTATCTCAGAAATTATCGTAATGTATTAAAAAGGGCATGCACAGAATTTGGCTTTAAATTGCCTGGGTTTGAATCTTGTTCTCCCACCCACCAGCTTTGTGATGCTGAGTAGACCTTTTTGCTCCTAGAGTCTCGACTTCCTCAGGTGAACCATGAGCATCACAGTCATCTCATAGAGGTGTTGCAAGGGTTAATTGCTTTATTGTTGGCAGATGGGCTGGTGTGCTGCTCAGCACTCAGTAGTTGCTTCATTGATGTTTCTGGAAATCTGAGTCTTTGGTGCCTCATAGTTTCCAAAACTCAATGCTTCCAAGCAACTTATGGGTACTTGGGTGGCAGAGATGGGTTGGTCTCAGCCTTTTAAACTTCTTTCTAAGCCTCCTGCCCAGCCTACAGGCCTAAGCTCTGAGCAGTGAGAAACTGGCCATGTCCCTACATCATCTCTCAACTGCAAGCTGGGTAGAGCAGGAACAGTGTGGCCTAGGGTCTGAGGTAGGACCCCCTCCCGTATCCAATGAGCCAGTCTATTTCATGACCCTGGCCACATGTGCTGTTTTGGTCCTTTGGCCAGAATTCTGTAATCTGCATCACTGTATAAACATTCTAGGAAACAATTGTTTGTGTAGACTCAATTTGTGGGGCAGTTTAGATGTGGAACCCAATTAAATGGTAACCTTCTGAGGCTCAGGACCCTCTCCTGTGGCCATCCCTTTCTTCTGGGCCCAGCTATGTGAATGCTGGCGGCCCGAGGCTGTGACAGTCCTACTTTGGCCCTTTTGACTCTTTCTCCCACCCCTTCTCTATACCTTTCATGTCAGTGGTTCTTTAGCTACAGTTTTCTGTTCTTTGAATTTCCCTGAGCACGAGCTCATCACTCCCCTGCTTCAGTGTAATCCCCACACCTGCCCCGAATGCCTAATCCAGCTCTTTGCCTGCAAACTACTATGTGAATTCCATCCTGCAAGCATTCATTGAGCAACTACTATGCACTAGGCCTGGGGGTTCAGGGTGATCAAGATAGTAAAGCCCTTGTGCAGAGGCAGTAAAACAAAGAAGTGAACCATGAAGTTTCAGTTGTTGGGAATGAAACATCAATCTGTATGGTTGCGGAGTGGAGAGACAGACCGATGGATTGTCTCAAAACTGAGAGCTAATGAACAGCACCTCTGGTTCGCCAAAGGGAGGGAGGGTAAGATGTGAAGGGAGAAGCAGGAGAGGGCGAGGGAAGGATTCTCTGGGAACACAAGCTGGGAGCAGATCCTGCATGTGGGGAAGCAGCCAGAAGATCTGGGGAGGAGGATGAAAACTGCCATCAGGGCCAGAGGTCCTGAAGAGGCAGCAAGCCTGGATTTAGGAGCAGGCATTATTGATTGTGCAGTGGTTAGTGCCAGGAGCTGTGGGTAGTTCTTAAAATGCAGTATCGTAATTGATCCTAGGACGAGGGTGATAGCATTATCTTATCCAGAGATTCAGGATGTGGTGCAGCTCCTGCCTCATTCCCATTTTAAGGATGGGGGAGCTGAATGGTGGGAGAGCTAAAAAACTCTTGGCTATGGGTATCCCACACCACGTAAGGATCTGGCATTTCACCAGGTTCACCCCCGTGTCTCAAGGTCTTTGTTTTCTAACACCCCTTGCCCCACTCTCTGATTCTGATTCGACCTCACCTCTTACCTTCACTACTTCAGGCTTTCAGGAGGGCCTTCTTCCATGCCTTACTCCCAGAGTCTCCTCTGCCTGGTGCTTGGCACCTAGTTGGTATTTCTCAGTATTTCACCTTTGTCTTCCCCAGTTGCTATTTCTCCTGTTCCCAAAGCCCTCAGCCTGATTTCCTTCTCGTCCGTTGCACACCTTTGGCAGATGACAAAGTCCTATAGGACTTCTTCACGATCCTTGAGTTAAATCTTCAGTAAGTTTAGATGTTCTGATTTCCAAAGGCAGTTGGGCAGTTCAGACCCTGTTAACGACATGAACAAAGGCCCTGCGACTTTGAGGAAGACACTGGGGTGAGCAAGACATTCTCTATGTGTGTCCAAAGAGAATCCTGCATCTTCAAGTAGCAGAAACAGCATCTCAGCCTATAGCGGATTACTCAGTCTCCTGGATATGTGCTTATTTTAAAGTTGCTCTCCTCAAGAAAATGATACTTATTTATTTTTAATTTTTTATATTAACTTTTAAAAAATTTATATATATTTGACATCAATTGCAATCCCCATGTGTTCCCCACCACTATATCACCAGTGCATCATCACCCCAGTCCCCTGTGCTCCGTCTGCCCTCAACCCTCCCCCTCTTCCCTCCCCACCAAGTGTCCCCAGTTTGTCCTTGTCTTTTCATTTTTGGTTTTTGTGTCTTTATTGTTATTATTATTATTGTTCTTATTCCTTTCCTTGATCCTTATTTGGTTCCTTTATATTCCTCCTAGGGGAGGAACCATCTGGTATTTAAGAAAATTATATTTAAATGAAGCTGAAAATAATGACTACAAATCACGGTAAAGGAGGGAAAGCATTAAACTCTTGACCAGAATGCCCAGGAAATGGAGAGTCTAGATTAGTGATTTCTGCTAACTGAGGATATATGACTTTCTCCATTTAAACCTTGAGTTGGTGATGGAGAATCAGGCTGGAAAAGCAGTGTGGAATAGTGGTTATGGGCATGGCTTTGCCAACTATACTCAGAAACTCATTGTGCCAATTGCTGGTTTTGCAAGGCAAATGACTTAATCTCTCCAAGCCTCAATGTTCTCTTCTGAAAAGCGGATGTAATAGTAATTTACTCTGTCAGTCTATTTCTATATAACAGACCATCCCAATACAATTATTTGAAACAGTGATATTCGTCTTGCTCGCAAATCTGTGATTTGGGTAGGGGTCAGCAGGAATAGTTTTCATTGGTCCACTTATCACCAGTGGGTGCCTTAAAGCTACAGTCAGCTGACCTCTCACTCACACTCACATATCAGGGAGTTGCTGCTGTAGTCACTAGGGATGTATCTGGGCTGCCTGTGGCCTGTCTCCATGCTGCTTACATCCAGGTGGGAGCAACGAGAGAGGGGAGGGGTTATTGCCTTTAGTGACCTGGTCTCAGAGTTAGCTGAGCATCATCGCTGCCACAGGCAGTTGAAGTCAGTGGAGCAGTCTGGTCCCTATAAAGGAAAGGGGAATTAGACCCGACTTTTGCTGGATGAGTTGTAAATATTTGCAACCCTTTTTAAAACCACCACAGAGTTCCTACCTCGTCAGGGCTATCACGAGGATTGAATATGACCTGTCACTAAAGCCAGGGGTCATGGCCCGGCACGAATGCTTGACTGTAACCTTGTGAAGCATGTCATATTTCCAGGTTGCAGCCAAAGAAACTGAGGCCTGAGAGGCTCGATGACTTGCCTAGACCCCCAGTGAGAGCTGGAGCAGGGGTTTGAGCTGTTGCCGCTGAGTCAGCCCGGCTTCTCCGGAGACTGGCAGGTGCATTGACGTCCCTCGGTGTGTCTGCACGTGGTGCCCCATGTAGTTCCAAGACCAGGGGCTGTGACCTGACTGACCTACCCCCTGCAGCACGAGGACATCCATTCCCTTTTCCAGGACATCCCTCCTTCTTCCCCATCTGAAAAGGGACTTGGGGTTGATTATATGGGAACTGAAGTATTTTGCTTCACTCTGTGCACCTTGCGGGGGAGTGATGCAGTAAGGTCAGGTTTATTTTCCTCTGGTCATCTGTCTTCCAGGCAGGCCAAGGGGGGCCCCATCGTCCAGTCCCCCGTGAATATTGGGAGGCGTCTAAAATCTGCTGGCTTGCCCGGGAGCTTCTGTTCTTCACGGCATCCCTTAACTACACCGGACTGGTCTGTAGCTTTAAGACACTTCTGTCTCTCTCTACTCCTTGTGCTCCGCTGATTTAGAGGGGAAGGTGCAGATCCCTTTGTCTGTTCACAAGCTGATAAAACATGAGCCATGTTTGTCGCCTGGAATTATATGTGTGTCAATAAAATATAATTTTTGTTGGGAAAAAAACCTGACAAAATGTGTTTTAATTTTGAATGGCAATCATATCAGCTGTCAAATTAAAATGTATTCCTCCTCCTCGAAATGAAAAGTACCTTTTGTAGACAAAAACCTGAGGAGGCAGACGATGTAATTGGACCTCTGCCTCTGGGCTTTTTAATTTGGATTTTCTTCCTTTTTCTCTCCTCTGGTTATTTTTCTTTCTCAGTAGCAATTTGCTTGTTTTAAATTTGAAATGTACTGAATTCAGATTATTTTTGCTCTGTATTATTACTTCTGTTTTTAAAAGAATTTATAGCCTAGAGTTTTTGGTTTTTTTTTTTTTTTTAAGTCTAATCTCACTGATGCAAGTGTGAGGCACGGTGGCAATGAGCATTTTCAGAGGTGCAATGGTCAGAACCTGCTTTGTGAGAGAGCGGGGGTGAGGTGGGACAGGAAAGGATGCACCTAGCGCTTCTGCACAGTGAACCCCAAACTCTCCAGGCTGGTTTCCTTCTTATCAACCAAGTCATAGTCAGGAACATAGTGAGTCCTTCTAGCATTCTGGGTCCCATACTATTTGGACATAACTTTAGGTGCTGGGAAAGAGGGGGTATTTCCCACTTTCAGGTACAGACATTACTCTTCTAAAGGGAAAAGGAAAAATAAAGCCTTTGATTTAAAACCAGAAACACATCCCCAAAGAACAACTGTCTGGAGCAGCTGTTTCCAGGCTTCCTGGGCTCTTGTTCATTTATTCTTTAGCCAATATTTTGTTGGCACCTGCTGTATTCCAGTCTCTATATTAGACTCTCAAGACAGATGGGAAACATAAGTAGTCACAGCTCTGTCTTCACGTTGTTTTGAGTGTCTGGGGAAAAGGGGGACGTACAGTAGTCAGAGGGGCTCATGGACACGGAGTGTCCAGGCAGCAATATGGTGCCTCTGGAGGAAAAGGAGAGTCCACTCAGGTGGGAAGATGAGCAAAGACTCTCCTGAGCTGGGATCCGCAGGCAGAATAAGTGTTAATGAGCGAAAGGGGAGGGAAGGAAGAAAAAAGCTCAGAGTCAGGAGGGAGTGGTGAAGGCAGGAGGACCTGAGAAAGGCTTATGGTGACCGGGGTGGAGCCTTTGAACTAGGAAGTAGGAGAGGCCTGAGGGATTCTTTTGCTCAGGAATGCAGACCTCATGCAGGAAGGTCTTCGCCTTAGAGCAATAGCCAAGGCCTTGATGTTGCCTGCAGTGTGTGTGGATGGAGCAGTGCATAACCCTACAAAGACAAAACTGCAGGAAGCTTCTAGGCCTTACTTGTCAGAGGCAGACCTTTCTCAATCTGTGGAGTGGGAAAATAACCCAGTTCCAATGACCTTTGGGGCATGGGCAGCTGCCAAGTCTTAGGGTTTACACTGTACCTTGAAATCTAGGGCTGTGCTTTGGGAACAGCCACAATGTTTGAAGTTGTATTTCCATGGACATGCTGGTGAGTTTGTGCCTAACTGTGAGCCTGTGTATGCTCCCATCCATGGGTCCATTCCTAATGGATGACATGTAGACATTACTGGGAGGGGAGAGGAATCCTCCCTAGAGACCCACTCTTCCACTACCTTGGAGAGCGCTTACCTTTTGTCCTCCATTCAGTCTCTGCACATTCTTTGTTGACCTCCTCTGCTGAGTTCCTGAGACCAAAAGAGGATTCTTGCCTCTGACAAAACCTTCTCAGCAAGAGTCTGGTCCATGGAGAATGTGCAGACAGGGTCTGGCCACTATTCTATAGGGGCAACTGCCTCCAGCTCCTCTTTGCTCAGAGGCGATTGCATCTCATGTCCTGGCAAAGGAGACACTGTTTTTACAGGACTGCTGAAGAGAGAGTGGCTGACAGCTGGGCAGGTGGCAGAGTCCATGCAGCTGGGCTGACTGACCCTGGGCAAAAGAGAAACCCCAGGGAGGAGAAGAGCTGAGTCTCTGAGCACACTAAGAGTTTCTAGATGCCATTTGGAAGCAAATCTGGCACATTAGTTGCCCTGGCTTTTATTTTATCCTCTGTCTTACACTGTCCTTCTCTGCTCTCTCCTTTTCGATCCCTTTCCTATTTTCTCCTCTGCCCTGCCATGTCACCCCTGAGTGCTCCTGTAACAGAACTGAATCTCATGTTTCATTTCCTTCCTAGTCCTGCAAGACTGACCCCAGATTTGCAGTTCTGCACAAAGTTGTAAGTTGGCCTCAGGCATGAATTGAATGTCCTCATCTGCAAAGGGGGGAAAATACCCACCTCGAAGACTTTTGAGAGGATTAACTGGGATAATGCATGTAAAATGCCTGGAGCCCTGCCCGGCATGTCCCTAATACATCCCTAATAAATGATGATGTTTATTATGGATAGCCAATCCAGGTGGCTGAGAGGACTCGCATGGGAGAGAGGGTGTCTTACAGTCAGTGCAACAGTGGCTGCTTGGTAAGGACCGTCTACCTCTACCATTAGCAAATGTTCAGGCCTTCATACGCGTGGGTACCGGACAGAGCAGCCACTGGACTTAATGGCACAGTTAAGGTCACACCGTGAGGAAGTGTGGAGGCAGCATTCAGACCTACAGGGGGGCACAGGAAGGGGTGAGGCCAAGACCCAGCTCCAGTGACATCTGTATTAGCTTGCTGTGTAACACATTACACTAACTTGCAGCCTGTAAGGCACCCATGCAGTGCATTCTCTGTGACAAGGCACCGCATTATTTAGAGTGCTCTGGCTGAATCATTCTGCTTGTGTCCAGGGCTTATCCAGCACCAGACTGTGAGATCCACGAAGGCTGTAGGATCTCCAGAAGGAAGCTTGTGCTTCTTCCTTCCCAGCATGGTGGGGAGGGGCTCAATTGTGTGCCAGTTCTTGGGCTCTGTTGTCTGCAGCACCTCCTTTCTCTGATCTTCATTGATAGGAGATTTTTGGGTAACATCATGCTGGCTAATGTTTTGGGTAATATTTGGCTGATATTGGCCTGAGGGCTTCGATTTTCATATTTGGAGTGGAATCCAAGCCCATGTGTGGCAGAGAATGCTTGTGATGCAACACTTATTTAAACTCATTAAAATGGAATCTTCACTTTCCAAAGGATTCAAATCATGCCAACACATCATCCTTCATTAACAGTTGGGCTGCACATTTGGACTTCTGCACTGAATTCTTTGAAGGTGGGGCTCTCATATCTTTGTGGGTGACCATTTTTTGGCTTTATGGAGACTGTTGAGGCCAAGGGAATTGTGAACGTGTTCTCCCCGGCATTTCTTTGTGGTTTGGGCCCTGACTGAGGTAGGTGAGGGGCAGGTGACTCTGATTCCACTGCTAGAAGCTGGGCTGGCTGGCTCCGCAATGAGAAGTTGCGGAGGCTGTGGGCACCGTTCTTAGGTACAGGAAGGCCCCTTAGAAGGAGGAGCCCTGTTTGGGTTGTCAAGAGGGTTAAATGAGGCTATGGGAGGACAAGTTTCTGTTTAACTAAAGGAGAAACTCTATGAGCCCCAGAGTTACTGAAACTGGACAGAATGCTTCCAGAAGCGATGGTCTTTCTTGGTCCTGCAGATAAACAAGTCAAGGCTGGCAGGCTTGTTGTAGAAAGGGCCCGATTCTCTGGTGTGGGGTGTGTAGGTGTGTTTGCCTGAAGAACACTGGACCCCGACTTCGCATGTGCAGTACAGATTGGTTGTGTGTTGTTGAGTGTGGGTGAGGAAGCACATCATCTCCACATTGCATTATTATTTTTACACTCATATTTAATTCATTACAATGAGCAAATATTGATTTTATCATAACGTAGATTAAAGTGGCACCTTGAACCAAAATTGCCTTCAAGTTATAGGTCATCGAAGAAAGCTCTATGAGCTACCAGCCAGGAAACTGGGGATCCAGGTCAGCGGAGCTGCTCCCACCCCACGTGATCAGATAAGGTACATTTCCACTCTGGGCCTCAGTTGGGCCATCTGGAAAATGGGAAGACTGAACTCTACCTGCCAAGCATGGGTCTGTTTAGCTCTGATACTCAGACGGGGCTGAGTATAGGGGCAGGAGTAGTGGAGGGAGAAAAGGAGAAAGGGCAGTAGCGGCGCCTCTGTGTGATGGGGACAGGGCTAGCGGCACCGATGGGATGTGCCTTGGATGACTTCCACTTTGTCGGTGCCACTTTTCTCTCTCACACCCCATGGCACCATCTGTCTAGAGGTGTGTGGGAGGCACCCATTATCTCTCTGATGTCCCAGAAGCTCTGCAGTACCCAGCAAGATGGGAAAGTGGATTGGTGGCCAGGTTCTGTCCCTTAAACACAGCTGGCTTTGCCATGCACCTTGCCTCTGACAGCAAGATGAACCTGTCATGGAGCCTTCCTTATGCCCTCTGGCTCGTCATTCCTCTGAGCCCCTTTAGACTCTACTCCCTTGTTCTACGACCCCTCAAGTTCTGACCTCTGCAACCATTCCCCAGCTTTCTGGGTGTCCTTCCCTAGCTTAGTGAAGTCCAGTTTCTCCTCTGACTCTAAGATCTGTCCAGCCTTTTAACTCTGCTAGACCCACATTTGGGATTAAGAGGTGTCCTATGTGAAACTCTCCTCTGGAGCAGCAGCCTGCCTGCCCGGGGCCCCTCTGACGCCCCTGCCCCCACTAGGGGAGGGGGATCTGGACGCCCTCCCTCACCCAGACAGGCTGCTCATACTTGGCTGAGCAGCACTCTTGGCCACAGCCTCAGCCCCTGGCAAACACCTTTCCTGAACCCTGGGTCACTGTTGCTTAAGTCTCAGCTGGATGCCGACTTCAGAGCACATTGATTTCTCCCAGGGCTTTAATAACCCTGAGCTTCAGTTTGCCTATTGGCTCTTTTGTAATGTATCAGCCTCATAAAATGGTCACTTTCGGTTAAAAGATCTTATTACTGCAAAAAGAGATGTTGAATCACACTTTCAAGGTCACTGGTGAAATGTGATCTTTGAGACTCATTGGCTCTGTTCCAGGGCACGGGGAAGTGGATATTAAGAAGATAAATTAGAAGTCAAAACACAGTTCTGTTTTCCCCTGTGTCTTTGACTGAGTGTTTGTGATGAATTTTGTAAGGAAAAACAATCCAAATTCCCTGTCCTGGTGCTCCATGCCCTGCCACCTTCAGAAGCCAGAGGTCAGCCTGGAGAGACATTCAGCAGCTTCATTTCAGCCCTGATATTCCCGGAATGGCAGTTTCTCTGGCTAGTACCACAGGTAGCTTCTCTCTCTTCCACAAGTCTCTGACGTTGGCTCTACCCCTTGGTCCAAGTATGCTGTTGATGGGCTTGCTCTGTGCCAGAAAGCAGGGACCCGGACTCAGAAGGGTGTGACAAGGCTCCCTCCCTTGGAGCCTGTGAACCTGAGGCAGGGGTGGGGTGTGTGTAGATGTGGTCAGAGCCCACGGCACCCGCAGTGTGCCGCTGAGATGAGGCGGCAGGTTCTGTGCTGAGCACTCTGTGCCTTCTCTCACTGTCCTAAGCTGGGGATGATGGTTAACTCCATTCGTGGCGAGGAAACTGAGCCCAACGGAGGTTAAAAAGCCCAGGACTGGTGGTGGACCTGAGCCTGGGACCCGCTCTGCCTGATTCCACAGTCAGCTAGCCCTTTACCACCTATGGGGTGATACTGCCCCTCCTGCAACCACAGGAGCCCCAGCTCAGTGGCCAGGATGTAGGAAAGCATCTTTAGTTGTGCTGTCACCCCCTTGAATGCCATTTCCATGTCACAAGACATCCTGCCAATGGCTCTCAGCAGTAGGTGAATGCTCTGGAACGATGGGCTCTCATGTCCAGATGGGGACAGCCAGTCTGCACTGGGGCAGCATGCTGAAGCTGGGGCACTTACCATGTGATGGGGGTGAGTTCTCTGATGGGACAAGCACTGAAGAGAGACCTCTTGTAGCAAACATCAACTTTTTATAAATCAAGGTTCAATTCAGTAAGAGCTCCGGGGAATCTGACAGAAATTGAGTCATGAAGAAGAGGGCAATGAATTATCTTCATCAAAGGCATGGGCACCTCCCTGTAAGTTCCAGACAGAACCTCCGAGGGGGAGGGCACTTCACTAGCGCCAGAGATCCTTTTGGGTGACAAGGAGGCAATGCCCTGGCTTCCCATCAGACCCAGCTAGTATTCTTCTTTAATCTCCTGGAGTCACATTCGTCCCTCCTACCAGCCAGCTTGTATATTCATTGTGAATGATGGATAGTGAAAGGGGAAGAACAGGATTTGAAGCCAGACAGACTGGGTGAATCTCAGTATCAAGCTGGGCTGATGGTGTGGCTACCTACAGGTGGGTCATGAAGCCGCCTAAATCCATTTCCCACAATTTATAATGAAGATGATGAATTTGAATTCATGGGTCATTGGAGGATGAGACTGTCACCAACACATATAGTGCCTCTGAGCGCTAGAATTAACAAAAGGGAACCCTTCCTCAAAACTCTTTACTGTCATCTTTCTGCTTCTGATGTGAAAGGAGCCCGCTAGGGTGATGCAGTGTGCACATTATCTTTGCATAAATGAGAGCTGCTACTATGATAATCATTATCACCTTGATGGAAAATAATTCCAACCCAACCTTTTGGTGGTTCAGTTGGTTCAGCCTGATGCCTGATTAATCAGATTTCATCACCGAGCGCAGCCCTCTGATCAGTTAATATGTAATCATGACAGCAAGCAGGAGAGCACCAGGAGCTGTGTCTTCTTATTACAGCTTCTTGGACGCTCAGTGTCAGAGGCTGAAGGTCATCAAAAAGTTGGCCATCCCTAAATTACGTTGCTGCCAAAATAGCTCCTACCACAGAGCAGACTGTCTCCGCCTATCGGAGATCAAAATAGGGCCTAATGGATTTAGGAAGCAATCAATGCTTCTAAAGACATTTGTGGGTTGTAGCCCATAAAATATTAATTCTCAGTTTGTCTTTAAGAATATATTTTATATGTTAATGCATTATTGAAAGGTTCTTATAATGTTAAGTGACTTAAGATCCGACATCGAATGGCCAAAATTTTTTCGCTGGGACATAAACGTCAGCTATAAAGACAAAACCAAACTCCACTGGCCATGCTGCCAGCTGCGCATCAACAGCCATGGGATGGAGGAACGGAACTGTACCTCGGTAGAATGAAACTGTTTTATTCCTGTTTTGATGGGCAAATAAATAACTTATGGATGGCATTTCCCACCTAATAAAATGTTTCACTGTCGGATTTACTGGGCACGTTTATGAAATCACAACTGTGCAGCTCAGCTTTATTTGGCCTTAATGACATTAGGGCCGGGGAGAATTGTGTCCGATTCTTCAATGTACAGAGCGGTGCAGTTGAGGGAGGAGTGATCGCAAATCAAAGGAAGCTTGGGCATTCTGCAAGAGGAACACTGTTTTAGATTGATGACAGATTTGCCCTGTAGACAATGAAGTACTGTTGATGTTTGGCTTCCTCCAAGTGGGGCGTGGTCTGCTCTACACAGAAGTCCACAAGGCATGTTTCGTGGTAAATTTCATTGCACACCACATTCTGGAAGGAATGATTTACCGCACTTTTGGTGGAGCCACAGGCCACTCTGAAAGCTTAAACTATAGTGCCTACAAGAAACTTGGTTATATTCACCTTTGTATAGGTAATTTCCTAGGGTCAGCCCTGCGCTGGTCTAGCGATCTAGTTTCCTCTTTTTTGAAAGATTTATTTTTGCAGAGAAGAACTGGGGTGTAGGCCAGATGTGCAGGGTGAGGGTGAGAGGATTAACCAGAGACAGAGTGGGGAGCAGGACAGTCACATCTACCGAAATACACTGCTGAGGGGAGCAGTGGGCAAGACAGGAGAGGTCTGCTGCGTCATAGGGGGGTTGACTCTGTGGCCTGGGATTGAACTCAGGCCCTAGCGGTGATAGCACTGAGACTTAACCCCTATGCCACCAGGGTGGCCCAAGCAATCTTGTTTTTCACCTAATAATGCTGAAGCCCAAATAGGTGGCAACACACCTAAGATTGCTTCGCTCCTGATGCCTTATCCAGACACCACCTCTCTAGGTGTTAGGAGAAAGTGGTCATTTGGCATGGAGGGGGTGTAGACACGGGACCAAGATTGACTTAGTTTGTATGCTAGGTTTGCTACTTATGAGTAGTCTGACCTTGAACAAATTCTCTTTCTGAGCCTAAGCTTTCCTCATGTGTAAAATGAAGATAGCAATAGCATCCACTACCTGGAGTTGTAAATAATGAATGGGTAGCTATCTGCTGAGGTTGTTTGCTGACACACAGTTAGCACTATATGCGTAAGTGTTGGTTTCTGTCCGTGTGTGTCTAGATAAAGGTCCTCTGTTAAAGTTCTTTAAACATTTCCTTCTTAGCCTGGCTTTATTTCCCAATTATTATACCTATAGCTCAACTTATATAGCTTTGAAATTATCTTGATTGTTTGCTTATTTATTTTTGGCCTATTTGAGTATAAATGGGTGCTCCTTCATCACCAATACCTATAATGGCTCCTGACACATAGTAAGCCATCACCAGACTTTTTTTGGATGAATGAGTGAATGAATGAATAGCCCTTATTATGATTCGCCATGTATATTCATGTGAAGTAGTATTTGTCTCCCTCCTAGATTAATAGTCCTCAAGAGCAACACTTATGGTAGTTTTCACCACCCTTCAGTGCTATGCCAGGTACATTGTAGGTTCTCAGTAGCTGACTGTTACTTGAATTGTGAATGCTTATATGGAGATAGGAGAGAATAACAATAAAAGAGGGGGCAAAGAGAACAGAGGGAAAGGAGAGAAAAATGATACCATTTAAGGCCCAGCATTTAGGTTACTCCTTTATTCATTCACTAGGAAGCAGTAAGGGGTGGTGGTTATGCGCCCAGAATCCAGAGCTGGCTTCAAACCCTGCTTCCACCATTGGAATTGTTAAAATTTGGGGCAAATTATCTAACCTGTCTGTGTCTCTACTTACCTGTTTGAAATATAGGATTATATTAGGGTTGTTACAGCTTGAGGAGTTAATATCAGACCCGTGTCAGACAAATAGTAGATGTTCCATAAATAGAACATTTGTTATATGGTGATATATTATAATTACCACATTTTGCTAATTCAGGAAACATTCACATAATGTCTACTATCTGCCAGGCCCTTGCTGAGTGTCTAAGATATATAGATAAAGCAAAATACCCTCCTGTATGGCACTTGGCATCTTCCTAGGGGAGATGGAGAGGCACATCACAATTAAACTCTGGGGCAGCAGAAGCAGCCAGCCAGACCATAGCACTGGCACCTCCCTAGGGCTGGGTCTGAGGTGTGGGAGTGGAAGTACCTAGAGAAGGGGCTATTAAACTGGAGTAGCCAGGCAAGGGAGATGGGAGGAGGGACCTTCCATTCAAAAGGAATAACACATTCAGAAATGGAAGTGTGCTGTAATGAACATGGGGGTACAGGTGCTCTTTTGGATCGGTGTTTTTGTGTCCTTTGGGTAGATCCCTAGGAGTGGGATTGCTGGGTCATATGGTAGCTCTATTTTTAGTAGACTGAGGAACCTCCATACGGCCTTCCATAGTGGTTGGATTAGCCTGCATTCCCCCAGCAGTGTACTAGGGTTCCTTTTTCTCCACATCCTCACCAACATGTGTTGTTGTTGGATTTTTGATGTGTGCTATTCTTACTGGTGTCAGTTGATACCTCATTGTGGTTTTAATTTGCATTTCCCTGATTATAAGGGATGTTGAGCATTTTCTCATGTGATATTTATAATTGGTAAGACCTGGAAACAACCCAAATGACCAAAAGTAGATAACTCGATCCAGAAGAGGTGGTACATATACACAATGGAATACTATTCAGCAATCAAAAATGGTAAACTAGGTACATTGATAGAAACATGGATGGAGCTAGAAGGAAGTATACTCAGTGAAACAAGTCAGAAGGCAAGAGAAAAATATCGGATGGCTTCACTTTTAGGAGGAATGTGAAAGAACAATAACTACAATAAAAATAAAAAAAAAACAAGAGAAAGCTCAAGGAAATGAGCAATTACAACCAAAAACAAACAAACAAACTTAATAAGAAAAGGTTAAAGATAGACCAAAGGGAACATGGGGGGGGGGCGGTGGGAGAGAAGGGAGGGCAAAGACGGGGAGGAGGGCATAAAGAGCACAAGGGTTTGAGGTGATGGTGCACGGGTGAAATGGTGGTGGGAACTCCCTGGGGACTACAAATGATGTCAAATACAATTAAATAAATCTAATACAAAACAAAACCAAAAATGTAAGTGTGCAGTGCCATGCTGTTTGGGGAACAGCAAAAGACCTGGACACCACGCATCCGTTTAATTCTGTTGGTATCCACTGAGCAGCAGCAATCTGTGTGGCAGGTACAATTCTGTGCACTGAGGAAATGCAAAGAACAAGTCTGTAGGGTCACGAAGTTTCTATTTTAGTGTGGGAAGACCAACAATAGACAGATGTGGATACCGTGTGCCAGGTGGCCATAATACTATGGGGCCAAAGCAGCAACATCAGGGACATAGGGGGTGTGGCTCAAGGTAGTAGTGTATCTTAGGGTGGTCGGGGACCGTCTCTCTGATAAGTGACATTTCTGCAAAGCCTGAAGGAAGTAAAAGAGGGAGTCATGTGACTCTCTAAGGAGACCCCAGACAGGTGGAGAAACAGTCCTGGGCAAAGGCCCTGAGGGTGGAGGAGGTGGGGCCTGAGAAACAGTAGGGAGGCCAATTAGAGGAGTGAGCAAGGGGAGGAGGGCAGGCAGAGGGGTGGCCAGATCCAGTTGGATCCCATGACGATAAGGTGCAGACCCTGAGCAAGGAGTGGGGAGAGGAAGGGATGGGAGGGCCTGATTCGCCAGTGTACCCTCAGCCAAATAACTGGGCTGAAGAAGCCGTGGCATCATGTGAGTGATGTGATTGATCATTTGGTTTTTGACAGCGATAACACTAGGTTGAGAGTTTGCTGGAGGGGGTGGGAGTCCCGGGAGGAGCTCAAGGTGTCAGGGAACTGAGAGGGGGAAGGGGAACTTGACAGGGGAGCAGAGCTGATGCCACCACATTTGTCTCAGGCAAGTTCCCTCCTTCCAAGTGCCTCACCAATAACTCACTTGGACTATGCACTGCCTCCTGAGTTGACTAGTGGGTGGGAAAGACCAGAATTCAGTTGCCTAAGCCCACGAGACCAGTTGTGAAAAATCAGCTTCCAGCGTTCTCTGGACACTTTTATAGACACAATTTTTGCAGCTCTGAACCTAGGTTTGGAACAGCAAGACGTTTTTATATTGTGTACTGCATTGTGAATCAGATTCATTTTTAAAAAATTAATGGCATTTGTCACTTAAAAAATACTTTAAAATTCATCTTTGTCATTGCTCTTGGAAAACACTAACTCCTAATTTTTATGCTAAATTGAGTGATCACAACCCAAAGCTCAGCAATTTTGCACTTTAAACATTTACTCTGTGATTTATTTCCTTCCCATGAATTCATGATTAAATTTTAAACCCACACTCCTATTCAGCTGGGAATCGCAGAACAGAGGGTAAAATGACTTTTTTCCTTTTCGAGTTTTAATTTGGAAGTGCTGCTGTCTGCCTGGTCTTCAGAGCTCCATCATGGGACATGTGCCTCACCTCCTCCCTCTGCACATCCATGGGAGCTCTGGTCACATAGGCAGCGGACACAGAACGTGGACCCAGGACAGTGGCACAGGGCGGCTCACTTGCTCATCATGGATCTTTTGTCCTCTGTCTCCAGAAGATGGGGGTTGGTATTAACTACCCCAGATAACCCCAGAATCCTGCTGCCTCTAACCGTCCACAGAGAAGAGCAATACTCATGTGTTTGCTGAAGATTGCTGGTTTCAGAGCCCTGGATCCCCCCAAACAAATAGGGAGGCAGATGTTTGGGAGGTGCCTGCCAGGATATTGATAGTTTTTCACCCAAATTCTGACATTGGACTGACTCCCTCCCCTCTCCTTTTCCACCTGGGGCTCTGTCTCCCCCTCCATGATAAATGATCCCGTCCTTTCTAGAGTTCTTGCTTCTGTTTGCCTCTGAGTTCTTAGGCAGCTGGGGCTGTATTTCTCCTTACAGAAAGGCGTGACGTAGAAGGCTATCAGAAGGCTTGTTTGTCCTGCATATGACCAGCAAACCACTCCTGGCCCCCTCTCCACTTCCATCCCCTGCATCACACAGGTGCTTGAAAATACACCCTCTGGGTAGACAGCTTGATGCAGTGGAATAGACCACACTCTAGATTCAAACAGGCTGAGACTGGAGCTTTACTCTGCTTCTTCCTAGCCGTGACAGTGGATAAGTTATTATCTCTTTCCAGGCTTCCATCTCTTCATCTGTAAAATGGGTTTGACAGCATTTGCTTTGTAATATCTGTGCACATGCCCAGCACAGAGTAGGGGCATCAAGATCAGTGGCTGTTCTTTTTTTCTCTATTTTTATAACACCTCTGGGTGGAGCGTTGGGTCTCCAAAAAGAGCCCTACAGAAGGGCTAAAGTGCTGTCTAGAAGGGATGCTACATGACATGTTCACCGCCTATAATGACCCTGGTATGGGCTGCTTCTTCAGTGAACAAGGATCATTGGGACAGAGTAGGAGAAGCATGGCTTTGGGGATCAGGTGGGGTATGCCAGTTAATGCTGGCACAAAGTAATGAACCGGGAAAGGGCTACTAGGTCCTGGTGAAGCAGGAAGAAGGGAAACTCAGATTGCCAGGCTGTGGTGGTTGCCCAAGCTGGCTTGGCTTCTGGGCGGGGAGCGTGGGCCGCCTGGCAGTCAGCAAGGCTTATGGATGCACTCATGCTTTGTGCTCATGCCACCTGGCTTTGAATCTGAGTGAGCCACCCGCTCGCTGACTGGGAGCTCTCACATAGGTCACTCCTTCTCTGAGCCACAATTTCTTCTTCTAAATGAGGGGCCTATTGATATAGTCAAGCCAAAGAATGACAAGGTGCTGATAAGCCAACTGGGGTGGGGGAAATGGAAGACAAAGTGGCCAGAATCCCAGGCCACAGCTCCTTCTGCAGACTGGCCTGCTCAGATGCTTCATGATGCTTCTCGTGTCCTTCTTGGAACTATCCCTTCTCGTGGGATGGGCTCTTGTCCTATTTCTCTTGAAGTGGGTTCCTTGCATTTATGCTCACCCAGCCTTCTTCCCAATTCAACAAGCTTATCTTTTCCCTTGGAGTGGCTACCGTGGCCACGGCTCTGGAGGGGCTCTGGGCCTCACTGCCCAGGCATCTGATAGCTAAGAGGGTGGGATTTGTTCCTGACCTATAAAACACGGCTGTTATAGTGACAGGTGTTCTCGTGGCTGCTGTAGGAATTCCTTGGAATCACTTCCTTCCCCATCAGCTCCTGGTTCTCCGGCATCTTCTGTCTTTGCTCTGATGTCAGATTTCTGCTTCACCTACCAAATTCCAACTCCACCTCTCCTTCCCTTCTAGGAAGGAGAGGTAACTTCCTTCTAGGAATTCTGCTTTTCAACTTTGTGAACTCATTTGAGCTCTGTTTCCCAGCCTGCCAGATGGAGGCTCATTTGGGTGGGGTAGGGGAAGAAATGGATGTCCTGACCTTCTCTTGGCAGGAGGTGTGGTCCACTTAGGACTGCTGCCTCTGCCAGCGTGAAGGTCCTTTCTCAGCGTATTTGCTCGTTCACTTTATAGACAGTCTCCAGCATCTACGCTGTGTTGGGCAAGGTGCAGGCTACTGAAAAGTCTACAAACAAGGCAGCCTCTGCCCAAGTGAGGTTTGTAGGCTGGAGATAAGGAATGAGGCATCAACCATGCAGCAGAATAGGGCTGTGCTGTGAAAGGGATTGAGGGGTGCCGAACCCCAATTTAATGGTGCTCAGGGAAGCTTCCAGGAAGAAGCCAGTCACAGCTGAGATGTAAAGGAAAACAGGGGTCTAGCCAAGTAGAGTGGAGAGTAGTTTTGCTGGAGGACAGCATGTGCAAAGACCTGCAGGAGTGTGGATGAAGGAAGGGTGGCCAGAGTGAGGAGCTGTGGGACCGGAGTTACTGGGACATGCAGGGTCCAGAATGTGGAAGGGTTTGCAAGCAGCTTATGAGGTTGGACCTTCTCCTGTAGACAATGGGGAGCCATGGGATGGTTGTAAACATCAGATTTGCATTCTGGAAAGATTCCTAGGGCTGCCGTGTGGAGGATGGAGTCAACCACTGAAGCTGTGGTGGTGATGGATGATCTCAGTCTTTAGAACTTGTGCTCTTCAGAGAATAACCCTCCCTTAGCCCCCATGCAGCCCCCTTCCAACTTGCTACTTAAAAAATGAAATCTCCAGCCCTCTTTCCTCACTGCACTTGGCATTTAGTGTGTCCCGGGCTTTGTCCAATCAGCACTGGCTGGCTTAGTGCCGCTCCCGCTCCCCGGCTGGGGCCTGATAATGCGTGTCCTCCTTTGTTTCATTGTTCAAATATGTGTCTGCGATGTGGTAGGGACTGATAAGTAAAGAAAATTGTGTGGCTTAACAGCAGACATTTCATGACCTCAGGAGTCCCCCAAGATGCACGCTCCCAGCAAATTGTCGGCAAGCCCATTTATCACTGAGCTGACCTGGGACTTCATGCGCATTTCCCTATGAAAACAGCCCAGCGCAGTCAGTTCCCATCTGCCCCAATGCCACCGTAATGAAGCGAGCTTTAACTAACCCTGGTACCCACTGTGCGGCCCCATCACAAATGGCTTTGGGGATGCAGACACCTGCACGCGGATGCATCATCTTCGTAATGGTGGATTCGTGTGGAAATCCAATACACCCTTGAAGCTTTATTTATTTTTGGCTTAGGTAATTGGATAGCATTAATTATTTATATTTCATGTTGCAGGCAGGCAGGGAAAGGGCAGGGAGGGGGGAGGTAAGGAAAGGGACAGCCAACCAGTGGAGATGATGGCAAGCAGCTAAAATATTCCAAACCTTGATTGAGTGTGGGTAATTGTGTGCAGTTACTACAAATAATTTTTGCTGGAAATTTCCTATGTGTTTTCCCAGAAACTGGTGACAGCGTGAGGCACAATGACAACTGATCATTGTTCAGGGGCCTCTTTGCCAGGTAGCTGCTGCTGTCCCCACATCTTAGAACCTTCCATCACTGTGACTTTGATGAGAAGAGCACATGGCACACCGGTAGTGGTATTTACCAGGTGCCAAGCAGATGCTAAGTTTACACAGGCTACACTCAGGGAAACCTCACGATGCCCTATGAATCATTTGTTTCATTGTTGCCCCTATTTTACAGATGAGAAAACTGAGGCTCAAAGAGATTAAGTATCTTGTCAAGGTCACAGCCAGTAAGTGACAGTCAGGATTTTAACCGAGGTCTGACTGACGCAGACTCCATTGTCTGTTTTTGTTTCCCTGATGATGATATTCATACTCCAGCCTGAAGGCAGGTCCCCCCCCACCCCCAAACTCATGAATCCCACTGGGTATTTAAACTGTCCTGTCTGGTAGGATCAAGATGGGAAGTAGAAAGGGCTCCCTCTTTCATACTTGGCTTTTTTTATGAGTCGTGAAGCTAAAGGTTACTCTGTTAATTAAATGGGGGGAAAGTAGGGGGCTGCGGGAGGATCAGTGGCAAAGTGACTCCAATTAAACCTTTAATGAGTATATTAAGCCATGTAAATCACACGCCTTTTTCCCCCCTTTGGGAACATCAGCTTCCCTTGGTGAGCCAATCGTTGGCCTCCTCCATGTCAGATGGGCCCTCCGGGAAGCTGGGAAGATGGTTGGTTTATTCTGCAAGTGCAAAAAGCTGAAGGATGCTCGAGGCTTTAAAAAGTGAGAAAGTGAACCCCCCCCCCCCCCGCTTTCTTCAATCACTAGTATTTTACTTAGTGTGACTTCTGGATTTAACAATGCATGGAGAGTAGTTTAGGCGCTGCCTTTCCTGGCCTTTCAGTAGCTGAACGAGATTTTCTTTGAAACTTCTGTTCATGCCCCATCGCTGTCCCATTAAGCTCCAGGCCTTGTTCTTGGATTGTGGGTAGAGTCTCAAAACTCTCTCCTCTCCTCTCCTCCCCTCACTCCAGTTTTTAAAATAGACTTTGTCTGCCCGGAGGGGCATTGGCAAGGTAGAGGGGAAGTGCAGGGGGTCTCCTCTCTGAATGGAAGGTGCAGGTCTTGAGCCCCAGGAGTCCAAGACACTGGTCTGTGTGGCCTTTTAGTCCTTCATGTGCTCAGCCCCTCCTCACAGAGGCCCTAAGATGCCCCAGGCTCCATACCCCAGGATGGCCTTCGCTTTTTCACTTAGTTTTCACCAAACCCTTGTAGGTGAATTTCATTACCTCACCCCTTTTCTCAAGATGAAGAAACAGATACAGGAGTCAAGTTTACACACATAATCTGTGGCAGAACTGGGATTTGAATCCAAGTCTAGTTGACTCCAAAGTTTGAAATCTGTACTCAAGCCTGAGTTAATGAGACATGATGGAGTATAATGGGCTGGACAAGAGCTCAGAATTCAGGGGGTGGAGCGCCTCATGGAACTGCTTGTGTCTTTCCCTGCTTCAGGGGGTTCAAACATGAGTGGGGGTGTGGAGGATTGGGGGTAGGGAGGGTTTTTCAATAGCTACAAATGGACAGGGCAACCTTGACTGTATGATAAAGGTGGCAAACCCTCACCCGTCCGACTGTCTGAGCCCTTTCTTCCCCTTCACCTGCAAGTGCAGAGTCTCACAGTGGCTGTGTTAGCTTCATTCTAACCCTTGCCTGATTTATGTGTCTCACACACTTGTCAGTAATGTTAACCGTGCTGGGTACTGTGCAGAGCACTTTATGGATACTAATCTGTTTAATCTGCAAAACAACTCTACTGTGGTTATCCCTATTCACAATGAGGAAACTGAGACATGGGGGTTAGCTAACTTCTCCAAGGCTGTGCAGTGAGGACATAGCTAAGCTGGGGTTTGAACCCAGCAATTTGTTCCTCCTGCCTTTACTTTGGGCTGCTGTTTCTGACACCTCCCCGATGAGATATATTTTTATTTCAAAGTGTGTGTGTATGTGTGTGTGTGTGTGTGTGTGATATAGTGCAAAAATGATCTAATGGATAGAATGGGTGGGAATGTATGGTGGGGTTGATGTTGGGGGCAAGGATTCTGCATAACATTCCCTTCATATTTCAGACTGGCTGGGGAGACCAGGCTTCACTTAGAGCCAGGCTTCTAAGACACAGAAAGACCCTTTTCTTAATTAGTCATTGAATGGACGTTTCCTGAGCACCTAGTATGTACTTGGCCTTGTTCTTGGGGGTGAGGACCTGAGTGATGCCTCTTGGCTTTGGAAGGTTGTGATAGGGTATGGGGGACAGAGAAAGAGACGAGGGTGATAACGGGTGGGGTGGAAGGTCAGTGGGACTTAGTGAGTAAGAGAATGGCACCTTTCTCACCTGGCTTCAGTCTGGCTCCACCACATACCAGCTGAGCCTCAGTTTCCTCATCTGTGAGGCAGGAATGGCATTATATTATCATGCAGCTCTCCATTCTCTTTTAAACCTGGCCCAGCTCTTAGTAGAGAGTCAAAAGTGACGAGGCCACCACTGTCGGTGGAGATGAACATTGATGGAAGACTTTGGTTTTCCAAAAACCCAGATGGAGTAGGTGGAGGGCCAGGTTTCTAGCTAGTGTCGATATTCTTAAGTGGTGTGGCACAGGGTAAGAGAGGTGCCTTAGCACTGGCAAACTCCATTTAATAGTTGACGCAGGCAGCTGGAAGTGTTGGTTGGCCAGTCATAAATCCTCTCTGTGTGACTGAGGCACATGCCTCTGTCTGAAGAGGCTCTGACTGTGCTCCTTGCCACCCACAGTATTCACCTGGTGGCTCGCTCGCCTGCTGGGAGTTGTTCTTTTGCACCAAATTGCTCCTAAAAAATGCAGGTTGTCTGCCACTTGGCCAGTTGCCCTTCCTTATCTGCTGACCACTATTCATTCTTCCAGACCCAGGGTCAGTGCCACCTCCATAAAGAAGCTTCTGCCTGGCTTGAGCAGAGGGAACCAGACACAGCACATTGTCCCTTCGGCTGCGTGCTAGTGCTGTGGTTGTCAGTATAGGCGTAGCGCTGGTAAGGCTAGGGAAGCAGACCATCCAGTTCTGGAGTCTTGGATGCAAAGGTTGCCAGTAGCAATGAAAATTTTTAAGTAATTCAACCTAAAAGCAACTAGACAAATCTTTAAAAATGAAAGAAACTAAAGCCCATTATTTACACTATATGGTATCCTGAAGATATGGAACATGCTCATCCTAACCCATCCTAGTCCTGGGCAAAGCTCCCTTTTCTCTCTTCTTCAATTTCCTTACATGTGGCAGTAACTCTTAGCCCCTCTCTCTGCCCCAAACCCCAAATCTCAGTGATGTGAAAAGATTGCCTGTCTCTCTCTTCTTCAGTATTTTCTCTATTCTTTTCACATGTCTACGGATTCAGTCCCCTCCTAGAAAGTAAGATATTTGCTCTTTAAGAAAGAGAAGGGGGGAGACCAAGATGGCAAGGTTTTCCTTAGCAGGTGGAGGTGAATATAAACACTGACACATTTAAAAGTCAACAAATTTTCATCCCATCACTCATAGACTTCCCTCCTCTCAATTATGAGACCCTCTAGACTGAGTAGGGATTTGGAGATCGTGCCTGTGTCCAATGTTTCTAGAGTTAATGAGAGAGGGAGAAGGGCAGGCAGGCAAATATTTGTATGCCTTTTGAGCTTTGTTTGAATTGCAGGATCATTTTTTTGGCTATAAAGAGAGTCAAGGTCATGTGCACAGAGCAGCTTGACATCAAATTCCCCTCCAGCTAGTCTGAAATATGGGCGAGCTGTGTTCATGCTAAAGGGACCATTTCCATAGCTATGAGTGCTTTGTCCATCTCTCCATCCCTGCTTCTCTTTCCTTTTCCCATGGCCAGTTAACCCAGTCGGTCTCAACCTGGTGTGTGGCAAAGCATGGGCTGGGCCAGTGTTTCTGGTTCATTAAGGCTGAGTGTGGCCTGAGAATCTGAACATTAACAAAGTCTCAGGTGATGCAGCTGCTGCTCTTCTAGGATGTACTTTTTGAACATTTTTTGCATTAGCGGCTATAGTTACTTTGACTCTGGATCACAGTCAGCTCATTTGAGCTCCTGAGGCAATTGAAAACCCTTGGGGTATGGGACATCTCAAAGACCTTCCTGTACCCAGAATACATTGTCTCCCCACATACCATCCATAGCATTTCCATCCCTTTCCCACATGTACTTGGGATCCTTTTCCTTCATTATAAGACCCCAGAGACAGAGGACTGGGAGCTATTTGGTGTGTGTGTGTGTGTGTGTGTGTGTGTGGCTGGGTAACTCTCTTTTATCCTATAAATCTTCTGGATTTCCTCCTTCTCTTTGTGTCCTATTTATTATTTATCAAAAGGCTCTTAGCTCAATCCCATGGTGACTTGAGAGTATATTAAGGGATGGGGAATTGGGAGAGAGTGTGTGGAGACTGTCCTTGTCCCTCTAGGCGACAAAAGGACCAGAGATGGAACTTAGTCTAGAGCATAGCCATGCTGTTTGCCCTGCCCTGCTTGGAACATCTTCATTTTGCAAAGCATCTCATAACTGCATCCCATTTTTGGTATCACTGTTATGAATGCAAAAATGAAGAACTTGATGCTCAGAGAGATGCAGTCATCTGCCCAGGATCACATAGCTTATGGTTGTAGATTGGAGCGTGGAATGCAACTCCAGTGACTGAAATCTTCTGACTTAGCCACACCAAGCTCGGTGCTTGCAGTGAGACCTTCAGTCCACCACTCAGTCACCCTCTTGATCCGTCAGTGTTTATTGGGCACTTCCTACCTCGGAGGCTGCATGTTAGCAGTGGTGGTAGTGATCTCCATGGTACCCCTCCGGGAGCCTATCATCTAGCAGGAAGCCTGGACATATCGAGAAGAGTTACCAGTGGGGCGAGCATTCCTGCTGGGCAGTGCGCCGGTGCTTTGAGGCCCACAGGACAGCCATTACCCCTCACTTTTGGCTCAATTAACATTCCATCGAAAGTGCTGTGCAAGATGAAACTCTTGTCCAAGGATGGATAGTGGTGATTTAGAGGAGGGACAGAGAAAAGACATTGCAAGTAGACCCAGCAGTGTAAAGTCTGTTGGTAGGAGAGAGTAGGAACATATTTAAGGAACCGGAAGGCCTGTGAACCTGGAGCAAAATATGTGAAGAGGAGGGACTGAGATGAGACTAGAAAGAGAATCAGCAGCCAGGTCATTAAAAGGACTAGGGCCGTTTTCCCAAGAGCCGTTCAAAAGTATTGGAGAATGTATGGGGGCAGGGCAGGCAAAAGGAGGGGTGAGGTGAGCAGCAATCAGAGTCACATCTGTTATGTAGCTGGAGTCAGCATGGAGGCAGGGAGGCCAATTAGGAGGCTGGTGTAGGTGGTTGATGGTGGCTGGCTGCAGGTGGTAGCTAAAAGGAGAGAATGCAGAGGATGGATTCCAAAGGTAGATGACTTGTGGGACTTGGTGCTTAATGGTATTTGAGAGACTAGGGAGCTGGAGGAGGCAAGGGTGATACCTGGTCCCTGTGTGCACACAATAGAGACTCAGATCTGACAGCAGACAATAACTTGCATACTGGGAGCTGAAACCTGGAGGTTGGGGCCAGTGGTGGTGGGCTCTGGCACTGTGCTGTTATTTGAAGTGCCTTCCTTCTATTCTATGACTCTGGCTACATGCTGTCTACCTTCTCTGAACTACCTTCTGCTCATCTTTGTTGATGAAATGATATCTGACAGTTGTTTTTATTTGCCTTTAGAAAGTATGTAGCTTTTCCGATATTTGTAGAGAAAAGGCACTGTAGGCGAGCATCATCAAAAACACTAGAAATCCATTATGAACTAGGGATATACCCAAAAGACACAAAAACACCGATCCAAAAGAGCACCCCCATATTTACTGCAGACCGTTTATAATTGGTAAGACCTGGAAACAACCCAAATGACCAAAAGTAGATAACTTGATCCAGAAGATGTGGTACATATACACAATGGAATACTATTCAGCAATCAAATAGGATAAACTAGGGCCATTGATAGAAACATGGATGGAGCTAGAAGGAATTACACTCAGTGAAACAAATCAGAAGGCAAGAGAAAAATATCGATGGCTTCACTTTTAGGAGGAATGTGAAAGAACAACACAACAAAAAATAAAAAAGAAGAAAACAAAACAAAACAAAAAAACAAGAGAAAGCTCAAGGAAATGAGCAATTACAACCAAAAACAGACAAACTCAACAAGATAAAAAATTTAAAGATAGACCAAAGGGAACATGAGGGAGGGGAGGGCAAAGAAGGGGATGAGGGCATAAAGAGCACAAGGGTCTGAGGTGATGGTGCACGGATGAAATGGTGGTGGGAACTCCCTGGGGACGACAAATGTTGTCAAATACAATTAAATAAATCTAATGAAAAAAAAATTGAAAATTTAGGAAACATGTCTGATATGGATGGATCTTATGAATAAGATTTTCCAGAGGATGTGCATAGAACTATTTCCAACTGTTTTGCACCCATCAAGACAGCTGAGAAAGAAGACTGGGGCAATGACTGCCTGTGTCTTCCTTCCTGCACTTTGGTTAGTTTGAAAAAGGGATGTAGCAGGCAAACCTCCAAGGCTTGGAACTCAGTCCAATGAGAAGAAATGGGGAAAGAGAGAAATAAACATTCACATCCTATCTCAGAATTATCAGGGCTTAGTAATTCATAAATCAAATACATCTTAGTGATGCTCTGTGTCAGGTTTAGTAATGAATGATTTTTAATGGCAGAGATCTGCTGTGCCATGTGGGTCATACCCCCTGGCCAGCAGCAGGGATTGAACTCGTGCTGCAGTGGCTGCGGTGTGCTTCATAGTGTGTTGCTTAGCCCACTGTGCCACTGGGGAGGCCCTGAAGTGGCAGAGGTAAGATAAGGTCCTTACCCACTAGTAACTGATAGTATAGAAAGCCATATGTAGGGTGAGACTCTTGCCTTAATTGAGAGTTTCTTAAGATTCTTTCTGATTCATTCCTGTAACCCCAGAAACTAGTATGGGGACTGGTGTGCAAGAATTATTGTTAAAGAAAAGAATAAATGAGTGTTTGAATGGATGGGAAGGTAAATGGTTTATTGGTCAGATGCATGGATGCATGAATGGTTAGATACTTTTTAAGAAGCCCTGAATAATAAAATGTGTCTGCAGAGCAAATTTCATCACTTCAAAGACTAAGCTGTATTCCTCTTTGCCCTCAGTTTTGCTAAATCTCTGTCATCTCCAACAGCTGAGTGTTCACAAAGATTTGCTTCATTTGGCATTTGAGTTACGAGATGAGCTTGGCTCAGTTTCCTTTTAGGACTGAGCAAAAATCTTCCACTTGTTTATACTCTTAATGAGTAAACCACTCATGCATTTAGAAACAAATCATATTTACCATATTTAAACTGGAAGGAACATCAGAGATCTTGTAATTTAGCACTATCCTTTTATAAATAGGGAATAAGTGAATTAGGAGTCAGTATAAGCTCAGTGAAAGGATGCCATACTGGAATTTAAAAAAATCTGAATTTCATCTCTGTTGTTCACTTGACAAGTTATATAAACGCTGGAGAATAATTTCTTCCTTGCCTGCCTTCATCAGTTACTTTTCGGGGTCATGAGAATGAATGAGGTTCTGGGGAGGAGACTTTATAAAGACCAGTGGTGATTCTTTTCTGATGGCATCAAGCCATTAGCCAGGGAGCAAACATAAGGCTAGGTCTTCTTAGTCAAGGTCTAGGCACTTTCTACTACACCACACTTCTCTCAGATGACATCTTAGTGACAACATGAACTTGTTCTGTACAACTTGTTGAACTATACGACATGGACTTGTATAGTTTGGACAAAACCAAAATATGGGTGATTGACACACACACCAGAGTGACTGAAATGAGAAAGACTAAAAATGCCAAGGATTGGCAAGGACGTGAGTGAGAGTGGAAATTGGTACACCCACTTTGGAAAACTGTCGTCAGCCACTAACCCTGAAAGGGCCATAACTGTACCAATATTATGACTGAACCATTCTGTTCCTGGGTCTATCCAAGAGAAATGAAGGCAATTCATGGGCTAGAATGTTCATAGCACTGTTATCCACGAGACCAAACTGAATATTACTCAAACAAGGTAGCATGAGTAAGTTGTAGTACAGTCACAGGTCACTGAATGATGAAAATACATTCTTAGATACGGGTTACTAAGAGATTTTGTCATGGTGTGAATGACCTGGACTGTAACTGCATATACCTTAAGGGTAGAGCTCACCGCACACCTAGGATCCATGCGGTAGCCTATTGGGATGACTGTTGTACGTGTACGTGGTCCACCGCCAGCTCAAACGTCAAGTGACACATGACAGTATATTTAGACAGTGGGTTATTGCATAGCAGTGAGAATGAACAAACTAAGCTACACAGAATGATAGGGACCAATCGTGCATAGATAATGTTGAACAAAAGAAATCAGACGCAAGAATACATATGCATGATTCTATTTATATAAAGTTCAAAGTAGGTGAAAGGAAGGTAAGGGTGATCGTCACAGTGTGCAGCAGAATTCCTGGTGGGCCTGCCGCTCCCCCTCACACCCCCCTTAACTTTATTCCTGGTATTACCTTACTCCGCTGTATTAGGAATTGGGATGGTATTCATCCTTGAGGCATGGGAGTGACTAGAAGGGAGTGAGAGGAGTTTTAGAATGAAGCTGGTGTTGTACTTCTTCACGTGGGTGCTGAGGACATAGGTGTGTTCGTTTATTGAAAATTCGTTGAGCTGTGCGCATATGCTGTGTGTATTGTTCTGTATCACATTGTGCTTCAGTGAAAAGTCTCACATCTCAGTGCAAGACCAACAAGAAAAACCAAATAAAACGTAAGGGCCATCTCTACGGCCTGTAGCAGAGTTCTTGGTGGGGCCTGCCTCTCCCCCTGCCCGCCCTTACCTTACTCCTGAGGCTACGCCAATCCCTGAGCCATTGCCCAGAGGCTCCCCTAGCCCCACAGTGGGAAGCCAGACCTCGGGGCTGACGCTGGGGGACAGGGCTCTCCCCAGTGGGACTCTTCCCCTTTCTTGTTCTCCACCTCCTTGTGCACACTGGTCTCCTTCCCCGGGCAATCCAGCCCTGTCTGTCTGCATCCCAGCGCGAGACCATGCTCTGCGTTCTTGGAGATCAACTTCTCCCTCCCTCCACCTCTGCTGCAGAGTCTGTCATGAGCTGCCTCCATGGCAGGTCAGTCTCCACTAGGGACGAACAGACCCTCAACTGGGAGTTGATGCAGGTCCTAGGCAAGCATTTTTACGTGCATGTGCACGAGAGCACGTGTATGCATGCGCGCGCGCGCGCACACACACACACGGGGAGGCTCAAAAGCTCACAGCTCAAGAACTGAATGGGAGCTTAGAGGTCTTCAAGTTCAACTTTTCCCCAGAAAAGGTCCACTTGCTTCTGGTGGGTGCTCCTTGGTGGCCCTACTTATGATATTGAGAGCCCCAGTGATTTTAAGAGACATTGTGAATGAACCTGTGGAATAGGGAGCTTGGTCTGACCAGTGCATGGGCTGCCAGCCAGAAGTGTAGGCCCCTGTGACCCTGGAGAGCAATTAGGGGCTGCTGCCATAGGAAGCAAAGCCCCTAGATGCCAACCAGCAGGGCACGACTGGACTGAGCAGGGTTCCGGGATGGGCAAGAGTAGGAGAGCCCTCTTCCTCTCTTGGCCCTCTTGGGCCGGGCACAGTGGAGAGGCTTGCCTGTGGCCTTTTGCACACTGACTGAAACTGCAGGTTTGGAGACGAGCTGCGTCCGTCCAGCAGCAATTTTGCAGAAGATTAAAGAGGAAAAGTCTGATCTTGTAGGAGTTACCCAGATAATTAATGTCAGCAGATACCTTCCCTTCTCGTTTCTCTCCTTCCCTTCTTCCTCCTCCTCTCCTTGTCTCCCTCTCTCTCCTTGTTCTCTTTCTCCTGTCTCCCTCCCTCTCTCTTCACTTCTGCTTATTCTTATTCTCCTCCCCTTTGTCCTCCTGTCATTCATTTATGGAAGAGGCAGAAAGAACTGAGTTTGAGTTCTGGTTTTCCCTTTCAATATTAGCTTAACCCACTGAGATGACCTTTGGTGTAAGTCTAATTTGGTTGAGAACTGTGGGCAAGCTGCTTAACACAGTAGTCTCCCCATCTGTAATTTCCCTTGTTGTGAAGCTTACAGTGTAATGTATGTAGGGTGTTAACTCAGTGCCTGAGTAAATACTCATCTGCATTTACTGTATCCATAGTAAATACTCATCTGCATTTTTCAAAGTTGGAACATAGGAAATATCATATACATTATCTGTATAACCTCTTTATAACCAAATCTCTTTGGGTCTTTGCATTCTCGGCTCTAACTACAGACAGTACCTGTATCTCTGTTTACAGAATCTCAGAAGGCTGTTGTACAAATTAAGTGTGTTAATCTGAGTAAACTAGTAGTGGTAAGTACCCAAGAACTGGTGACTTTCCATTCTTTCATTCATTCTTGTCCACCCATCCACTCATACACTCTACAGACTTTCCTCAACTACTAGCTGTAAGCATCAAATACTGGGCATTTAGAAATGAGACACGGCTCTAATCTTTGAGAATTTATTGTTCAGGAGACTCAACAGGCAAGAGGTTGTGAATATTTGTTTTGGGGAAATAAGTGAGCTGCTAAACTGCTGGACTAAAACTTTGGGTTTTTAGTGGGGAGGACACTTATTGAGCTTCTGCTCTGTGCAACATACATGCTGTCTCATTTAGTCTTGACCAGAACCTCCAAGGTAGGCAGAACTATGGCTCTGAGATGGGACTTGCTTCCTGATGTCTAACTGCAGCGCTTGTTATCTTTCTACTTTACATGACTACCCCCAGGAAGCAGGCGGGGGAGCAGAAGTGACTGGGGCCTGAGAGATGGGAGGCCTCTTGCAGGGTCTCCTCCCTCTGAGTCACTCATGTGTCTGCAGAGAAATCTGGGATCAGGGGAGACGTCTGACATGTTTCCCTGTCTTGCTTGGGCTGGGCCATCTATAGTTTGGGGATAACTGTGTACATCTCTAGAGATGAAAACTCAAGTTGAGAATCAAAATGGCATCAAGTCCATCTAGATTTCACTGCCCTCCCCAAAGGTGACATGTTAATGAAGGACCCAAAAAGCACAGAGCCGCATGTCCTATGAAAGGGGAGATCTGAAATGGAGTTGTATGCTGCACCATGATAAACTGATGCTCTTAAAATTGTAGCTATTCACTGTATGAGCTGCTTTGGCAGGGAAATTAGACATGCAGAATTTTGAGGGCTGGCCTTATTCAATTTTTAATTAATTTTTGTGTAATAAGCTGTAAGCACATTAATATCAATGAGGTACTTTCTGCAGTATGGCTAATATGCATCTTTAAGGAGCCATGGGTATTGTTTTCCCCTTTATTTGTGTTGAACAAAGATTACTGATTCTCTAAGTATTATTTTCTGGTTCTTAGAAGGCAGGACTATGAGAGCGAAATTAAATTTTCCCAGCAGGGCTTGGGCTGACTGGTCATGGAGGTTTATGTGGGAGCAATGTTTGCTACATGTGGCACCTGTCAAAGGCTTAACTGTCATAAATTAAAGGTTTTCCCAGAATTCTAAGAAGTGGTCTAGTGTGGGATCCATAGCTAAATAAGCCATAGAATTTGGAATGGGATTATTCCACTTTTATGACTGTTATAAGAAAATCTAAGCAAGAATATTCCAAATATGGAGTTTAGCCCAGTATCTAGGGAACTACAATTCTGTATGGGGTATTTTAGTCCAAGACAAAATGAGAAATATTATCATAGAGGTATAAATTAATGCTGGAAATATTTTAAGTATTTAGCATAAACTAAAATTATTTTGCTATACCCAAATATTATAGGATTTCATTCAGTCATTCATTCAGTCAGTCACCCTGAGTACCTGCTCTGCACAAGCCATTTTGCTAGGCATTATCTTTTACACAAATATGGCACTCAGTCTGGTGTCTAGGGGACTAGACAAATCTTTAAAAAATAATAAAAGTAACTAAAGCCCATTATTTTTACACATCCTGAAAATATCAAACATGCTGTATGGGATATTTTAGTTTAAGACAAAATGAGAAATATCATCATAGAGGTATAAATTTATTCTGGAAAATTTCAACGAAGAGATAATTTGTAGAAGAGCGATTAAGGAAGCAAATTTTCATCTGGATCTTTAAGGATGGGTAGAATTTAGACACATGTGAAAGAAAGGAAAAGCCACTTTTGGAGAAGGGAGAGCCAGTAATCAATCCATGCCAAAGAAGTATGGATAGGTTCGTCTGCTTCAAGGAAAGGAGCAAACATACTTTACCACTGACATGCTCTCACTGTGCTCTTTCTTCTTCCAGAATGTCTTTTCTTTCTTTCAACTAAATAGCTCCTCTGTGCCCTGTGAGGCTCTTTCCTGCCATCCTGCATCAGCCTGTGCTAATTCAATTCACTTGTTTCACAGGCGAGGAAGCTGAACCCAGAGAACGAGAAGGAAATGCTGCAGTTGGTTACAGTCTTAACTCGATCTATGGCTTAGTTCTCTGTGTATTTTATAGGGTTCTGTTCCATGATATCACAGAATCATAGCGAAGAGACCTCCCTCCAAAAATGGGAAGGTACAGTGTATTTATTTTGTATTAACTATTAAACTCGGGGACAGAGATGGTTCTGGATAATGGAAGCTTATTGAGAAAACCCTTTTGTTTTCACCTCTTGGTAGTTCTGAATTCTTTTTCATAATCTCGTAGATACATCATGACTCATAAAAATTCCTTTTTTGATGTCTGAAGATAGTAAAGGCTCCCAGGCCTGTAATTCTGAATATCAATTCTCATTACTCTGTATTGCTGATGATAAACCCAAAATATCTACTAAAAGTTACTGTCCAAAGCCCTGAGGTAATTATCTTCTTATCTTTTGCCTTTTGGTTTTAATGGTAGAGGGAGAGAGGGAAGTAGAGAGCTTTTGATTTACGGAAGGCTCTGCTGTTGCAAAGTTTGATGCACTGAAATTGCACTATTTCAAAGAAATGCACTCTTGGACAACTCTGGCTCAGCGATTCTGAGGAATGGTGAGAGGAAACATGAATTTGGTTTGGGAGTGACTCTGTGTGAATCTGACAGCTTCCTGTACTGCCTCTCTCTTTCTTGGTGCTCTGACCCAGCATTCCACAGAGCCAGACTTCATCACAGCTCTACCCCAGGAAGAGTCATTTCCTCCCCAAAGAGCAGCTCCGATGGGTTACGGGGGAGAGTTCCAGGATGGAGAGGTGCTGCTGGTGGTCTCCAGGGAAACACAGCTTTCCCGGGCTCTGGACTGACTTTTCTCCCCATCTTCTCTCTTCTCTGGGAGTTTCTGCCATCACAACCTGATACTCCATGAAGGCCTCCATGAAGAAATAAATCAAGGATGCTCCTTGGTTACAGAAAAAATATTGACCTATTACTCTAATCCCTGGTTTCTAAAGACATTCCCTTGCCAAGGATAACAGCATCTGCCCACACGCGGTTCCATGCAGGAGGAGGGAAGGCAGGAATCCTTGCGGCTCTGATAGTAAATTTACCAGGAGAGGGTACCACTCAGGGCACGGGCAGAAGGAACCAAATCGGCGTCATTTGTGAGAACCTCTCCACAGCCTGAGAGCACGTGGTCTTAACATTGTTTTTCTAATCGATTGATTGCTCTATTAACAAGGAAATTTGTGTCCCTCTTGAGGGCCTATTTGAACCTCCCCCTCCCATCACGTTGTCTGGGACTCTTGGTGGTTTATGCAAATCGCCTGTCATGCTCTCTCCTCTATCAGAGGGAATCATGTCCTCTGAGGCATTCATCATGCCATTTCCTTCACACAGAGCAGCCTGAGCTTGGCACCTCTCTCACAGGGGAAGAGCATTAAAGAAAAGCACACGTTAAAAACCTGGCATACGGTCTCCCTGGTGGTGCGAAGGGTTGAGCGCTGCTCTGTGGAGCTTCTGTGGCCACTGCACTGCAAGTTCGACCCCTGGCCAGAGAGTGACACACGTGGCACAGCAGGCCTCTCCTGCCTCACCCACTGCTCTCCTCAGCAGTGTATTTCAGTCCATCTGCTCTGCACTCTGTCTCTGGTGAATCCTGTCACCCCAATGCCTCTGGCCTGTACCCCTTGCATGCATGCATAAATAAAAATCTCTAAAACAAACAAAAAACGCCTTGCGTAGCACCCTGCTACAAGGTGACTTAGACTTCTCAACACATGACCAGACACCCCTGCATCTGGATTTTCTCTCACTCATTCAAACAGATGACCTATATCTAAACAGTTCTCCTCCACGCTGATCCAAGCTGTGAACCTTTGCTCCACTCTTCCCTACAGACATCTGTACACATCTGGTAAGAAAGATCAGGTCATGTGGCCATACAGAGTCTGTTTCTTCTCCTACAAAAAGTGGGTGGCAGTGCACCAGGCTCAGTGTGGGGAAGGAATGAGAAGTGGCACACGTGGCTCGGGTCCACATGTGGCTCAGGTCCACATGCACTGTGAGCTGCCCAGGAGCCAGACCTCCTCCTTCCTTCCTGCGACTCCTCCCCTCCTTTCTCTCTTTTAATAACAGAAGCGCACATGCAGCCAGGATTCCTGAGGAAGCCTTTTTATTTTTAATCAGAAACATTGTCTAGTTAAAAGAGAGTAGCAGTTAAGTACCACGTTGTGTCCAAAGTTCTCCTTGCTGTCTTCAGCGTCCAGGTATAAAACTCCCAAGGGAACCTAGTCATTGGGCCAGTGGTTAAAAGTCAGATCATTTCTGGTCCATGGCGCAAATCGTTGTTTAATTTCCTGGAGGAAAAACTGCAATCTTCCACAGTCCTGCCAACAGTGTCTATTACCAAGGTCTTGGATATTTGCCATCCAATCTGAGAAAACTGGCATTTCAGTGTAATTTAACCTTCTTCAAAAGTTATGAGTGGAACTGAGCATTTCTCTATACGTTAAAGCTGCTTGTGTTTCATTATCTGTGAACTGTCAGTCCAGATCATTTGGTTCCTTTTTATTGGGCTGTTGATATTTCTCTTTGATTTCTTGAAACGTCTTTATTTTAGAGAGATTATTCCTTTGTAAAATGGATTGCAATCCCCCCCACCCCACCCCACCCCAGCTTTTCATTTGTCTTTTTTGCTTTGTCCATGATGTTTCTTATTTTTATGTAATCAAAAGTAGTAATTTTTTCTTTTATAACTTCTGAATCCTAGATCCAAATTAGGAAAACCTTCTTTATGTTGAGGTTATAAAATAACATCCCAGTGATCTTTTATTCTGAGTTTACTTTTTTTTTTAAAAGATTTTATTTATTTATGCATACAAGCACTGGGGTACAGGCCAGAGGTGTGGGGGGGTGAGAGGATTCACCACAGAGAGCGGGGAGCAGAACAGGCAGACCAACTGAAGTACACTGCTGAGGGGAGCAGCGGGCACAGCAGGAGAGGTCTGCCGCACCATGTGGGTACCCCCCTGGCCGGCAGCAAGGATCGAACTCATGCTGCAGTGGTTGTGGTCTGCTTCACAGTGCGTTGCTTAACCCACTGCGCCACCAGGGAGGCCCTATTCTGAGTTTACTTTTTATACTTAAACCTTTGAGCTCATCCAGGTTGTTGTGTTTTGTTGTTTTTGTTTTTTTTTAACAAAATCCAAGTGTTAAATACTCCAATGTCAAAATGGGCAATTATTTCAAGTCTCTCTCTCTCTCTCTCACACACAATATCCTGTCTCTGGACTCCTATTTTACGATCTCTGGCTTAAGATCAGACCATCATCCTGCTTGAAAGCATCAGATAATTGGGCAACTATAGGTGTGTTGTTTGTAAAGCACATTGTCATTTGCACAGTTCCTTTCCCATCATTTCTGGATTTGTCCTAGAGCCTTTACCCTCTGTCCATCAGTGATGGTTAGAAGGAGCTGTCTAGAGACCACTGTCAGTGCTCAGCTCTGAGACATTGAAAGTTTTGCCAGCTGCAAGTAGGGGCTGATCCGATTCGTCATCACTGGGAAGTATCTCCTTGACACATTCAAGCCACTCTATACTCAACTGCCTTGGCAGCATTGCATTGGCTTTGTACCCAAAGAAGTAAGTGCTTATCCCTGGTATTACTTACATGGATTCTGAATTCACATCTGGATTACCCAACTTAAAAAAGGCAGCTCATGTCCTTCCTTCTAAGTGCTTTGAATCACCGGGTAATTGTGAAATTTAGTCCCCTGTGCAGGAACTGAACCTTGAGCTCTATTTGCCTTGCTCTTTTGTGTCATGCAGTCACCTTTCCTCCCTGCCACTCACACTCACTTTCATGGTGCAAACATTCATATGCAGAGAATCAGGGTGCAAAGAGATAGGCTGATCAGCGGGACTGTTAAATTATGAAATGAGCAGAAATGGGCAAACATTGTTGGCAAACGCCCATGTGATCCTTCCATCTATATAAAAAAGTTCTTGACTTTTGTGCTGTACAGTAAGGTATGTACATGGAGGCAAAAATATGCTGAGAGAGCACTTTCTGCTAGGCTGATTACAGAGCCAGGGAATTCAAGATTAGATCCATCTATAAGAGAGGTTGCCTGGGGGGGGACAGAGAGAGAGTAAAGGGGTAGGGAAGGAGAAAAGGGGAATTCCTGAATGGACTTCCATCCTTTTTCATTCATTGCACAGACTAATGGATTCCCCCAAATGGCTTTTCTAGAATTTCCCAGTCACGTTCAGAATTTTCTGTCTCTTTGGGTACAGTGAGTACCCAGAGATGATACATTGCAGAGATGGTGGGTGGGGTCCAGATTCATATCTTGCTTACCCACAACTCTTGGCATAGGGATGGTGCTTGGTGAAATTTTTCTGGGTAAACAAAAAGTTGCACCAATATGTTAATATATCTGGCAGCTCTTGGCATTGCCCAAGTGCCATAATCTTTACATTGGATTGAACATTTTCATTTTCATCCTCAACCCTCTTCTGGGAGGTGAGTGTTGTGAGCTCCGGTTAACAGGTGAGGAATCTAAGGCTCAAGAGAGTTAAATCTGAGACCATGCAACCAGTTTCTTGAGTGGCTTGAACTCAGTAGGCTTCCATCAGGAGAGCGCCGTGTGTCTCTCCTGCCAGTGCTTTCAAGGTCACAGTCAGTCACTTTTCAGTGACATTCATACTTTATAGTTCCTTTCATACCAAGAAGTAGAAACCTCATCTTCATGTCTAGCCCAATTTAAATAAAAAACAGTAAGTTGACACCCATTGTAAACATTATTTTTCCCATCAGCTCCAACCTGGCTGGTACTTAGGGAGCAGCAGAGGAGAAGGAAGTGCACCCTCTTTCCTTTAATTGTCCTTTTCCCTCTTCTCACCTGCCTCCTTCCTTCCTTATCCCCCCAGTTCTTGCTCCTCAAGTGTGCAAGGGAGGAAAGGTAGCAGTGGCCTCTTCTCGCTCAGCTGTCCAGTTACCATTGTCACGGCCCTTCCCCAAAGACAGCTCTGACGGGGGGGCATCTGAGGGGGGTCCCCGAGTTCCTCTGCCCAGCCCCACCCTGACAGGTACTATGCTCCCCCAACTCCTTTGGGGCCTCCTCCCCACAGCCTTTTCAGCTGGGCCCTCTCAAGGTAATTCAAGCCCAGTGGTCTTCACCAGGGTTCTCTGCCCCATGGGTACCTTGCATCCTTGCTTTGCTAAAGGGTGAATGGGCAGCTAACCCACCCCTGGCCCCTGCCTCCCTGCCCTCCATCCCAGCAGCCTCAGCCAGGGGTAGCAGCGTGCACTGTGCATACACTTGCAGACTCTTAGAGGCTCTTCAAGTTCTGACTGCCCCACTCTCATCAGGTAGTTGTTTTCACATGTTGCTGAAACTCAGCACGCATCTGGCTAAGGAGGTAAGAAACAGCCTCCCCTCCTGCGCAGAATCCCATCTCTATATAGTTCTTCTGGGCTCCCACAAGCCTTTCTCCCCTCCCTTGCCATTCTTCTACTCACATCCTTGGAATGTTCTGCTCCGGGACCTTCCAACCTCCTCTTGCACAGTCTAAACGTAGGACTGGTTTGCCATCTTTCAGTAAGTACTGCTGGGCTATGTCAAGCATTTTCTAGAATATGAGCTACTTGTTACTCATTATGTTTAGTTTGAAACTTTGGGCAAGTTTCAAATACGGAAATGTTCCTTCCATGGAACATTTACAGTATCTTAAACCTTTATGTGTTCCATATTTTAGCTTTATTAAAGACAACATGGAACCCCTGCTTGGTAGCTGTCCCTGTGTCCCCAGGGGGCTGATAGTGCTCAGGATAAACAGCTCAACCCTTGGAGCCATGCTGAACTGGTCCTGGGTAAAGTCTGAAGCGGGACGTGCACAGCGGGCTGTGGCTTCCTGGGTCAGCAGTCATTTTTCCAGCTCTTTGCCGTGTTTAATGACCGCCGGAGCAGTGACAAGGAGATGGAGTGCGCCGTCGGCTTCGGCTTGCCCAGGAGGAGGCCTGGAAGGCCGTGCAAGCCCATGTATCTTGCCGTGCTAGAAAATGAGACCAACCACTGAGCACAGAAGCCAGAGAGAGGTCTGGACTCCGCGGTTTCCAGATTTCATTTTTGATGCAGAAACCATTGTTCTAACAAACTCTTACCTGGAATGCAATTGTGCGAAATAGTTTTTCTGGCCTGAAAGGCGTGGGATGGGTGTGGATGGTACTCTTCTTGGTCTGATTTCCTCTCTTCATGTGTCTGAGGGGGAAGTGGGGAACCTCTGGGATTTTCTGTCAGAAGACAGAGTTCTGCTCAAGAGAGAGCTTGCAGGACTGGGTCCTTAAGCAGAATCCACTGAGAAGAGTCTTGAGGGCCTAAGATTTGCACCTCCACATGCACGATGGAGCGCGGTGGCTTAGCAACCACTGCAAAAAGGACAACTTGTGGGTTTTCTCTAGAGTGTGATATGACTGTCACAGTGTTGATAAGTCTGGGTTTGTGTATGTCATGTAAGACAGGCAAGCCAGGGTAGATCCATCTTGCTGAAAACTCTTACAGACTTACCTCTGTAGAAATTGCTGCTCTTATAACACCCCCTCTCATCTCCTTGATGGGTCAGGGGAGGTGATTCAAAAGCATCTGTAGGGCGGCCAGTGGCTGATAGAGCAAACTGCTCCTAAAAGTTTGCACAACTGGGTTGATGGTGATGAAGTGAATAGATCAAGGGCTCCCTTCCCTGTGGAAGTTCTGAATTGAAGTCATAGGGAATGCTTTGGGGAAAGACCACAAACCACATACCCACAGAGGAGGCAGGCAGGAGAAGATAAGAGGTGTAAGCCAGGAGTAAGCAGATGCCAAAAGACAAAGATCCTCCAGTTCTTGGGCCAGGCAGTTGGTGGGTAGGAGCAGAGCAGCAGAGAGGGAGGCAGGATGAGCTGAGGCCCCTGGGGCAGCTGAGGAGTCTGTAGTTAGAACTGCACTGGGCCTTGAACTGCCCTGCAGTTTTCAGAGCAGGATCTTATGCAGGTTTATTCCAGAGTTTCCAGGAGCTGCAAGTTCTTGTTTTCCTTGTCTTCATTTTTATCTTCCCAGTGAAGCTTACAGGGGCCAAGGAGAGCCATTTGCTGTCCTCAGAGACAATTCATACTCAGCCTAGAGTCTAATGCACCCAGAATCATAATGTCCTGACCACACTGCCTTTTAACCCATTCCTCTCCAGAGCGCTCATACTTGCGACTGACTCCTGGTCCTTCATTGTCACAGGACGTTGATGAGCCAGAGTGCATTGAAGGCGCTGAGGAAGAGGTCCTGGGAATCAGAGAAGGGAGGTCCTCAGAAAAGTGAGGACGGTAGGGGCAGAGCTTAGAAAAATTTAAGTGTTCAGCCTTCAGTCAAATGCCTGAAGGGTCAATATGTAGACATGAAGCTACATTTTGGGGGGAGGGGTCTCAAGGGCAGAGTGGCATTGAGGAATGGAATTTTTGCAGAGATCATGTCAGCTTTTTAATTGAGATGCTCTTCAACTCCAGAGGGTTAATGTCATCAAGTGGTGAGCTCCCTGTCAAAAGAGAGCAAGTAAATGCAGGTAGGACACGCTATCTGGAATGCTTTAATGAGGATTTCTGCATTTGATGGGGTAACAAGACATACCCATAGGCTCTCACAAGACTGAGATGCTTGGATCAAAGGATTTATAAATAGGAAAAAACAGGTCTGGTCCTGCTGACCTGCCTAAAGGGAAAGAATGAAACTTGTTGACTGTTGCTTTTTAAGAGTTTGGAAGCAGGCAAAAACAAATCTATTTTCAGAGCAGCAAAAGCCAGTACAATTTATATCAAAACCCCCATCTGCTCAACTGAAAGGCAGTGGTATGGATCAAGCATTTTGTGAGCTGGCAACACAATTGCTTATTGAAGGATGTTAGCTCCTCAGGGACTGGCCTATCAGGACCCTGAATCTAATTGGGGCCTTTATTATAACTCCTCATGGTTGTGACCACTACCGCAAATTGCATTTCCCCTTGGCTCAAAGAGAGATCATCGCTTTTCAAAAAATCTCAAATCCGTTTGAAGTATTTAAGCAATTACCTACACAAATCCGATCTGCATTGGAACAAAGTTCTTAAAAAATAGAAATATGTTAGTGTGAGCAGTGCTAGCTTCTATAATACATAACACTAACATTTTACTGGGTTAACACAATAAAGGCGTATTTCTCACCCGTGACATGCTTTCAAGTGGATCAACAGGACACTCTGACTCTGGTGAACATAAACATTCAGAGACTCTGGCTTCTCCCATCTCAGGGCTTGCCTGTCTCACACATCACCCCAAATCTGTTCCTACCTTCAGCCCACGTCACTGTCCTCTCTGTGCTCTGTAACACATAGACCATTAGTGTCTGACGAAGAGATAGGAGAAAACGAGTCTGCAGAAGGCTTGAGTGCCAGATCCAGAAGTGGCATGTGATTAGTTTGCCCACATTTTATTGGAATGAACTAATCCCATGCCTCCCTTGGCTTAAAGGGGACAGGGGACGTGCAGAAGGAGAACGAGAGAGCATGGGCATTGGTGAACACCAGCAAGCTCTCGGAAGAAACAAAAGATAAGCGTTTCCTTGTGTCTCAGCAGGTGAGCAATACAAACTGGAGCCAGATGTCTGGTTTTACACACAGTAGGTGATCTGTGACGAGTGATGAGATGGACATTAATGGTAATAAAGCATCTCGGTTTCTGAAGAGAGGAAGTGGCTTTGGGGCTAATTACTGTGCAATTTAGTGATGAGAAATGAATTTTTTTCAGAGAAGACTTGATATATTAGAATGACCAGTGCCTTATTATTGGTATTTGGGAAGAAGTTCAGGAACTAGGAGAGAAAGGAGGGAAGTAAGAAGTTTGGCAGCATAGCCTTGGGAAGAAGGACGGAACTGAATCCCCGTCAGAAGCATGGAACCCACAAGTGAGCTCCTCTCCTCTGGGCTCTACATAAAGGCACCATGGATGGAGTCACGGTGTTTTGGGGGCAGCTTTCTCTGTTAGCTCCTTCAGAGGGCAAGTACGATTTTAACTGGCCCTGAGGTATTTTCCTGTACCATGCCATCAAATTATTGTAGACTAGGTAGTGGAAACCAGCATTTTTGCTCTGTTATAAGTGAGCCTACACATTCTAGATGTTCACTAACCTTATATATGGAAATATCAATGATCCTTGGCATCTTTTGTCATGTTATGGTCAAAGGAAGGACAGGAAAGAAGCAAAAGGCTGTGGGGGATTTTTGCCAAGGTTCTTTTCAACAAAGATACAGATTGACTTCTAGTTCTCTGAAATCCTGATGGTACCAATCTGAGTGTGGAGGAATGAGGTGGACAGGATGGGGAAGGAGCAGCAAGAGGTTTCTAGACCATGGGATCTGGCCCAAAGGAGACAGCGAGCACTCTTGAGAAAAAACTGCTACCATCAACTCTCACTTAATAGGAGTAGCCAGGGTTCATTGTATCTGAGTTTTGGACACTATCCAGGAAAATTTTTTTCTTCACAATCCTTACAAACTCATCAACTCAAAATTCACTTTCTTTTCTAAACATTTATGGTAAATACAGTAGAATCGGGATTTACTGGATATTTCAGGATCTCACAGTGTCTTGGACTTGTATTTCTAAATATTATTCCTATCAGGATTGGTCCTCTAGAAATAGTGAGATCCCTTCTAGCACCGGCACCCCTGTGCAGCTCATCCCCGTTTCCCACCCCTTCCCTCTCGCCTCTTGTGTTTCTTTGTACTCTCATTTTCCAGCAAAATTAACTCTGGAAAATATTGGGAACATAAATATTGGGAACACAAAGGGGAGAAAATTCCTTCTTTAGGCAGCTAAAACTCACAAGTGGATCATATACCGAATGTCTGTTTGTGAGTTATTGTATTTCATCAAGTCTCAAATGCCATTGGTTGTAAAATTTACTATGATTTTATGTGCCATTCAGGGGGGGAAATACTGCCAAATAAACTATCCCATCATGTATTCTGTTCACTTAAAATTTTTCCACTTATTGGAGGAGTTCCATACTCAATTAGACATGGCTTTCTATCATATCACTTATGCATGCATAAGAAAGACATAGGCAAAATAAATCGCATAAAGTATCTCTAAAATGTCTCCATTTTTCAGAGATTTCTGAATCACTTTTTGTGTCATCAGTATGTGTGTTTTCCCACATAAAATTGCTTTCTGTGAGTGCCAACATAAGAGTTGGTGATGTAGTGTTTCTGAAATGCTTTTTTAAAAAAGATTTATTTATTTATGCATACAGGCACTGGTGTACAGGCCAGAGATGTGGAGGAGGTGAGAGGATTCACTAGAGATAGAGTGGGGAGCAGAAAAGGCAGATCGACTGAAATACACTGTCGAGGGGAGCAGCGAGCGAGAGATCTGCTGCACCATGTGGGTCCCCTCCCTGGGAGGCAGGGATCGAACTCATGCTGCAGTGACTGCAGTTTGCTTCATAGTGTGTTGCTTAACCCATTGCGCCACCAAGGAGGCCCCTGACATGAATTCTTAAAAGAATGAGAAGCCTTGGTGACAGGTCCTTCAGCTACCTTGGCAATATTTTAATAGATTGAGCCTACGCTGGCCTCATTTTTGTAATTAAGTTGCCGTGTTCTTTTTTAAAAAATGGTTATCCTAAACAAAGGAGAGAGGCAAATTCAGGGGGAATAATCATTTCTTGGTTCTCCATTTTATTTATTGTTAATTGAGGTAACATTGGTCTACATCGTATATGGTTTGGAGGCACAGACTCATGTCCACCTGACTCGTAGTTCACCACTGCCCTGTCCCTTGTCCTGAAACCAGTTGATTCTTGTGGTTAAAATAGAAACTCTTCCTCCCCTAGGAGGAATATAAGGGAACCAAATAAGGACCAAGGAAAGGAATAAGAACAACAACAATAATGATAACAATAAAGACACAAAAACCAAAAATGAAAAGACAAGGACAAACTTGGGTCACTTGGTGGGGAGCGGGGAGGGAGAGGGTTGAGGGCAGACAGGAGCACAGGGACCAAGGTGATGGTGTACTGGTGATGTGGTGGTGGGGAATACATGGGGATTACAATTGACGTCAAATATGTATATAAATTTAAAAAATTGTAAAAAAAAACAAAAAAAAAGTAGAAACTCCATGCAGCCTCATTGTTTTGTGTAGTGTGTACCGTGCACCGTGCATGGGTTTTTCTCATTGATCCTCACCACCACCCCAGGAGGTACATACTGATATCACTCTGGCTTCCAGATGAGGGAACTGAGGCTCGCAGGGTTTGAGTGATGGTCTGAGACGCAGTGAACGATGGATCAGGGTTGAGTCTTGCGTTCCTGCTTGCTCGGACAGCACTGAGCACGCTCCTCCAGGCCTCTCCGCCATGACCTTAGGGAGGGGGGAGACGCGGGGAAGCGTAGGTCTGGGTCCTGCAGGCCTGACCTCAAACCCTGTTTCCAGCTGCATCAGCTGTGTATCCTGGAAAAATTACTCCATTTTTCTGCGTCTATTTTCCCAACTATAAAAGCAGCGGTGATAATATTGACTTCACAGAGAGGCTGTAAAGTTTTCATGGGATAATCTATTTAAGGGGCTGATGTTTATTTCCTGTCCTCTGCATGTGCTCATTCACATATTTGACTCTTAATCATTCAAGCACTACATAATCAAGAAATATAGTTTTGTGAATGAATGCTGTGACAGATATAATTTTCTAGGTAACTGAGGGTTAATTAGAAAGCCTCTTTTATCCCAGCCCTTGTTAAAAATCCTTAGAAAATGTCAGAATCCATTTTTCTTACATGATTTAATCTTTGATTCATTCTGAACATCAGTCCTCATTACCCAGGCCTGCAGGTATAGCTGAGAATGATGTAGGGTATTGAGAATAACATGCAAATTGGTTTCAAAGAATTAATTCCAAATGTGAATATTTTAAAAAAGTAATTTACCTCAGACCTTCAGCAAAATGCCTATATATTTGAAGTTAGGTAATTGAAGGCAGGTATTAGATGTATTTTGTCTTTAAATGCAATTACCACTCGAGTGTTTGTTCAATCACTCATTTAAAAAGAAATCATTCAGCGTTTGCTTCATGCCGGGCAGGGGCTTGGTGTATAAGATAGGGGTGACTGCTGTTGGCATGAAGCTGCTCTCTACTGGGGAGGATCGTGGTTGGTCCAGGAAGTCCTGGGTGCTCCGGAAGCTGCTGCAAGAATCCCTACTCTGTTGGGTTTGGGGGCTGGTGCAGGACATGAGGGCAGGGGACATGTGCTGGAGGAAGTGATGCGTAAGCCAAGAACTGCAGAATGAAGGGGGCTGAGATGGAGGAGAAGGTCTACGTGAGAGATCCCGCCTGTGCCAGAGAACACCTAGTATACTGCCCAAGGTGTAGGTGGCAGGGTGGACGGAACAGGGTGCGGGTAACTAGGGGGATTTAAGAGCTGGAGAAGGGGGAGCCGAGCAGGTCCTTCTCCTGGACAGTTATCTGAGGGAGGCTTTGTAACTCTGACTTTTCCTTCTTGTCTCTTTCACTGGCCATTTATTTGGCACCAGGAATGCTGGGGGCAAGGTGTGTGTTAAGCACTGGTGCCCAGTAAGCAGGTGATGACCCTGGGCCTCAGAGTCCCCTCCCGCAGTGGGGAACACAGTTGTACCCATGCAGCCAAGAACGGTAGGGGGAGAGACAGGTACCGATCCTAAAGGAGGGGCAGTGACTCAGCTCGGCAGGTGGAAGATTCAGGGATGAGTCCACGGAGGACAGGACGCGTGGACTGTGTCTGGTGCCTGACCCATGCCTGTCTTGTTAAAGGCAGCACCCAGCATGCCCTCAGCCCATACCTCTCCTGGCATCGAGTTGGCATTCATTGGGTGTTTGATGATTGACAGACTGAACGAATGAGTGAGGAAATGGTTTGCCCCTCCCCGTTCACCAGCTCTTTAAGTTGTTTTCTGTAGCCTGTGCTGCATGCACCTCCGCCCCATTGCAATGCAAGCCAGTCCTTCACATAGTGCTCCGGAGATCAGTACAGGAAAAATGCAATTTGACCTTGCTGCCATGAGCTTGCAGGGGAAGACAGGCGCTGAATAACCAACCACACAAATAACTATGTAATTAAAATTGTGACACACAACACAAAGAAGATGTGCAGGATAATGTAAGGGCACGGAAGGGGCCAAGAAGACTTTCTTAAAAATGGATGTTTGTGCTACATGCTGGTGGGGCAGAGGGTGCTGGAAGGCTGTCTCAGGTAGAGGAGCAGCCAGCAAAAACCCTGTGAGTTGGGAGGAACAGTATGGTCAAGGGCAAGACAGAGGGCCAGTGTGGCTGGACCCTGGGGCTGACTGGGAGCCGGCTTGAGCTGGGGCTGGAGCATGGGGTGCCTCCTCCCGTGAGGTCTGTCAGTCATGTTGGAGATTCTGATCCTTGGTCTAGGAGTGCTGAAGGCCACTGGAAGCTTTTAAAAAGGAGAGAGACGTGATCAAGCTCATTGGATACGCTGAGGCAAATAGATGGGAAGGGAGCGAGAAAGGGCAGTGGAGTGCACATTAACTCACATGCATACACACACACACACTGTACCCCCCCCATATACATGCACACATGTACACACATATACACATACACCTATACACACTTGCATCTGTGCACACACATACACACCTATACACACTCACACCTGTACACATATGCACCTATACACACACACATAAACACGCAACGCATTCGCACACAAACACACTCACAGAGAACTTCCAATGGGTCGACAAGTCCCTGTGTGCAGACAGCAGTGGGCTCATGAAACTGAGTCCTGATTAACAGTGGACTGAGGTCATTTTGCATTCTTTCTTTCTAGTCTTCCAAAATGACCCACCCCCTCATCGTGCATTAGAGCTCACCCAAGGAAGAGGTCTGTTACTCATTATTTATTTGTTAACCAGTCTTGACAAACAACAGCTCTAGTGCTTTTCTTATAGTTGTTACTGTCAGGGGGAGGATGTGGGTCACAGTGGAAAATGTGTTTTATCAGGGCCCATTTTCTCTCTTGGTTTGGGGGGGGCTGGGGGTCTGAAGTCGAATAGGAGTGGGATTCTCCCTTTGGTCAGCGGTTGGCTTGAAAACCAGCATGAGCACGCGTTCTGTTTGGTTATGAGCTCCCCCTGGACTCCGAACCTGGCCCTTATCTCATTTTCCCCATTAATAACGAGCTGTTAAATCGCACTTCTCATGCCATTTGCGGGATAGTGATGTGCTGGCCTAATTGTGACCGCTCTAATGCCCCATCATCTTAATCCTCCTCCTAATGGCTTGGCAGGGGGAGCAGCCTGCTCAGAACTGGGGCCCAGGGCTGCCTCTCTGCTGTGCAGGAAAGCTTCAGTTTCAGAAACAGGGAGCAGCAGGAACTGAGCTGGGTCCTGGGGCACTGGGGAGGGGACACCACACTGTCCACATTTCTGCCCCTCTCGACCCCACCCCCAGGCCCACAGAAACACTTGAGGTAGAGGGGAGGGGTTGGGGGTGGGCAAGGCAAGGGGGGGCCTGGCCTCCTCTCCTCTGTCTCTTGCCCTTCTGAGCATTTCAGGCAGATCTCCTGGCTCCTGTCTGGTTCTGTGGGCAGCACAGGCAACTGTGGCATCTTGGGATTAGGCCAACTGCTGAACAAGGGTAATTCTGCCCGTGGCTTTGGAAAGCCTCAAAACCTAGGTTCAGATGACTCACCTTGGAGGAGGGCTTTCCTCTAGAGAAATGAACTGGTGCCAGAGGGGGTGTGCCTAGCAGGAGGGGCATTTCTCAGCGGGGGAGATGGTCTTCTCTGCTGTGGCTGGGGAAGCCCAGGCTGTGAGCGCTGGTGAGAATCAGGGGTCTGGGCAGGGTGTTCTGCAGAAGACTGCAGGGATGTTGGGGGATGGTGGCATCACAGATCCGACTCTCGTCCCACTCACTTTATGTGTTGACTTAGACAACTGGCCCTATGGCTGCCTTGGTCTCAGAGTCTGCAGGTCTCAGAGTCTCACTGTGACAGTGAGCTGCCTTCTCAGCCACCCTCATCAGGTGGGAAGCAGAGAAGCTGCACAGGTGAATTGCTGTGTTCCTAGTGTTTTGACCTCAGCTGCCATTTCCACTGTTGAGGACAAGGGTGGTCGCCTCTGGGGTGAGGCTTAAGATGCACTCCTGCCTAATTATGTCTCCCTATCCTCCCAGCGCAGGACCTGGACTGCCCACCTTCACATCTCATTTGAGAGAGGGAGGCCAGGTAATGCGGTCGGATAGGGATGAGACTTGGCAGGACCTGGGGTGCTCACCGTCTCCTTTCTGAAGTCACTGCCACCTTCTCCTGCTGTCACCGCGCAGCTCCCTTGCTGGGCTCCAAGCTAAAGCCTGGACCAGTCCTGGACCAGGATGGACCCCCACCCCCCCGCAGCTGGCACTTACTTTGCTGCTTTAGTGCGAGCTGGGTCAGAAACTGCCTGCAGCATACACACCTATACACACTTGCATCTGTGCAAGTGGGTTCTGGCCTTGGGTGCTTGCCAGGGGCTGAATGGCACCACCGAGAAGTATAAGGAATTCATTCTGCATAGAAATAGGCTGGTGGGGAGTGGGCATATTCTCTCCCATCGTTCTCGCTACGATTTACCACTCTGAGGGGCATTTGCCCTTGCAGGCCTCCTGGAGGAAATCCCAAATGCTGAACCAGCACACCCACCACGCAATTTGCCGTGTCTGGTGGCAGCTGGTGGCAAAGCTGTGGCCGTACAGTAGAGCATCTCACTGCATTCATTTGCTCCTTGGCTTGCCTCACCTGCATCCTCCTCACTCTCACTTCCCTGGGATTGTGCTTCCCAAAGAGTGTCTGCCCTGGAATACTCGCTGAAGCTCTGCTTTCTAGAGGACACAGATTGAGGCATCAGCTTTGTTATTCGTAGCTGCCTCTCGCCAGTCGCCAGTCGCAGTCGCCAGTCGTATGGGCTTGTGCGAATTCTTTACATCTCCTGAAATAGCCATTTTCCTTTCTGTAGAGTAGGGATAATCTCTGTCTTTTAGAGTGGGAAGAGCAGATAGGGCCTATAGGAAGTATTTAGCGCGGAGCCTGGTGTATATGCATAGTGAGCGCTCAATTAAGAGTCACTGCTTTTATTATCTAGCTTAGGGCTGCTGTCGTTTGTGGCAGAAATGGCTCGCTGCCCACCGAGGATTAGTGCACAATGAAGAGGTGTGGTCAGAATCCCTGCCAGGCCAGCGCTTCTATCCTCAGCCTTCTCTGCACTTGGGGAAAACCAAGTGCCGAAGCTCTGGCCAGTGGAATATGGGTGGAAGTGATGTAATCCCTCATGCAGACCAGGCTCATGAAGTGTTCTCCCTGCAGCTAACCTGAAGACAGCCAAGGACCCATCAGCCTTGAGCCCTCGGTGCCTGTAGGACAGTGCCTCACCAGCCGCACCCCTCACACCGCCACTGAACTTTTTATGAATATGAGATGAACTCTCTTTTGGTTGAGCCACCAAGATTTTGAATTTTACTTACTCTAACAGCTAGTATTACCTTAATAATTATGTTATCATTGCTATTGTTATTGTAATTCAGAGTCAGGCCTTCTCCAAGAGATGCTCTGAAGGTTTTTCTAGTGGCTGAGTATGTGGACTCTGGAGTGAGGATGCCCAGATGTGACTTCCAGCTATGACACTTCACCGTTTGTGCGACTTCTATGCTAAGTTACTTGAGCAATAAAGTGGGTCCTCGGGGTATGGTGAGAATCAGGTAGGGAAACCGATGTAACAAATAGACTGTCTGGCATAGAATGTGTTCCGTAAAAGTTTGCCACCCCCGCCACCCACCGTCTCTGCTGCCACTGCTGTCACCTTCATCCTCATTATTGGTTCCTGGAGAATCAGAAGAACTGGACGCTGAACAAACGAGCGCTCTGGCTCTGGGCTTGAAGGTGAACGTGAAATGGACTCAGTGTGGCTCACATGTTTGAAAAGGCAGTGGAGGGGCCTCCCTGGTGACGCAGTGGGTTAAGCAACGCACTATGAAGCAGACCGCAGCCACTGCAGCATGAGTTCAATCCCTGCTGCCTGCCAGGGAGGGGACTCACATGGCACAGCAGACCTCTCCTGCTGTGCCCGCTGCTGCCCTCAGCAGTGTGCTTCCATTGATCTGCCTGTTCTGCCCCCGCTCTTTGTGGTGAATCCTCTCAACCCCCACACCTCTGGCCTGTACCCCAGTGCTTGTATGCATAAATAAATAAATCTTAAAAAAGAAAAGGCGGTGGAGGGTGGGAACTGAGCTAACGTGGTTCTGAAGACGCAGGGGCAGACTTCCCTCTTCTGGAGGGGGTTGCCAGTTCTGCTGGTCAGCAAGCATCTTCCGAGGGTTCCAGTGGGCAGAACCTGGCACTGGGCGCTGTGGGAGGTGCAGCAAAGCCGGGGAGAGCATGGGGCAGAGAGGACTCTGAGGACCAGGCTGTGCCCCACGTGGCACTGGGCTCTTGATGCTTGTTTAACCTTCACCACAACCCTGTGATGTTACCGTGATTCCTGTTTTACAGATGAGGCAGCTTATACACAGGACTCGAGGAAACCTGCCCAGAGTCACACAGTAGATGTGGAACTGAGATTTGCATATCAACAGACTGGGTAGAGATTCTGTTGCATCAGAATTTCAAGACCTTGGTGGGCAAAGGCAAGGCATGATGGTAGACAGGTACTTGTTGACCTTGACCATTAGTTGTCATTGTGGCTTTTGGCAAGTCACTTTATTGTCTCTGATACTTTTTAAAAAATAAGAAGGAAAGGGGGATGGAGGGAACCATTTATACCAGGTAACATAGGTGGATTCCTTCAGTACAACAACTCACTCCATTCCTCTTTCCAACAATTTATTAGGACTGTAATGTTCTGGAAAACTGAACACAAGAGCCAAGCCACTTGGCCCAGATTGCTGTGGCCTGAGTGTGTGTAACAACAGGCTTTTGTTTTTTGTTTTTCATAGTAATGATTTATTGAGAAGAAAAATTCCTTTCTTTTTTTTTTCTTTTTTTCCTTCTTTATTTATACATATTTGACATCAATTGTGGTCCCCATGGATTTCCCACCACTATTTCACCAGTGCACCATCACTTCAGTCCTTTGTGCTCTTACCTGCCCTCAACCCTCTCCCTCCCCACTCCCCACCAAGTGTCCCCATTTGTCCTTGTCTTTTTGGTTTTGTTGTGTTATTATTATTGTTACTATTCTTTTCTTTGATCCTTATTTGGTTCCCTTATATTCCTCCTAGGGGGGAAACCATACAGTATTTTTCTTTTGCCTTGTCTTATTTCACTGAGCATAATCCCTTCCAACTCATACACACAACAGCACAACTGGCTTTGGTACTGTTAAGACCCAGACCCAAGGCATGATGCTTCACACACCAGCTCCTAATTTACTCAGTCTTCTTGATGTAGAATTTCTTCCAAAAATAATACAGTGAAAATGGCAACTTGATATTTACCTTTATTCACTCTACCTACTCTTCCCCAGGCTAAAATCAGGCAAGTCACAACAAGTAGCCTCATAGAATCAGGGGTCTTGGTTCTCCTGCCTAGAAACTGCCCTCTCTACTCCCCCCATCACCACATCATAGCTTGGGCTTCTAGATTCCTCTATTTTTTCAAAGGATGGGGGGGGCATGCACATTTTAAGTGCTCTTTTAATATCCTGTCTTTGCTACCAGCTCATATGTGTGTTCTATGCCCACCCAGCACAGAGAGCAGGTCTGGGGCTGGACTGGGTTTAAATGAAAGTGAGCACAACTTGGGTTTTATCTATTTCAACGGGCAGTTTTTCAGGGAATGGAGTTCTTGGCCATGTGGAAGGAGTTTTCTGCCTTTTAATGAGCTGCTTGCAGCCTGCCAGGTGATAGCAGGGGGTTAGCAATTGCTGTAGGGGATTTGATAACAAGAGTGAGGACTGCATTTCAGACATTGTGCCGTACCCTCCAGAGTCATCATTAATGCAGACGGTTGGACTGCTGAACCGCTCAGGGCTCTTCAGTGTGGGAGTCAGAGAGGAAACCACATCCCTTGGAATGCATCCATCCACCTCTGCAGTCTGGAGGCCCCACAACTCCCAGACCTGGACTTGGTGCACAAGACGTATGGAATCGGCTTTGCCATATTCTGAGTCTGGTGAAGAGAGCGAGCCGGTGTGAGCCCACCCTTATGTGCCATGAGTGCTTCAGGCATCTTTGATTCAGTTTCTCTCCAAGGAGAGGGGATCAGTGAGGAGGAGAAGAACTTAACAGGAATGGTGAGGTTATGGTGCTGCAAGTTGCACCAGAACCTGGAAGATTTTGCACCCATTTGTATGATGTGAGATCCCGAGGCCCACTGTGGCCCAGAAGGTCTGTGGTGAAAGAGGGTTGTCTCCTTCCAATCCTCACCTGAAAGCCTTGCCAAAGGGACAAGGCGAATTGGCCATAAGACATTGGCCGTCTCTTTTGAGTTTCCCCTGACTTCCCTGAAACTGAGTGGGATTGTTCTTGATTGATGGACTCTCCATCAGACTCTCTCATGGACCTGAGTAAGCAGTGGCATATGTACCTTGCCGCATAGTGTGAAAGTACTTTCGCTTTCCCTCATCTCAGTACACTTCTGGGTTGGTGGGAGTGCGGTCAGAACCCAGACTCTGGAACTTGATAGAATCAGTTCACTCCCCAGTTCTACCCCTTCCTGACTGAGACACTAGGTCAAAGTGCTTAGTATCAGCTTTTGATCCACAAAGTGGTGATGGTAATTCAACCTTCATAGAGGTTTGGGGAAAGATGAAATGGGATGCTACTTTAAAGCACTTAGCGCAGGATCTAGCATTTAGATAGTTGCTATTATTATTATTAATAATTTTATAACACTGTGAACTGTGAGGTAATAATCTGTGGATAATTAGATAAAATATTAAACATCCCTAAATTTGAATATAAGCTTGCTTCATTGCCTACAGACCATATTAGAGTAAGTCACAGAAGGTCAGTTTCTGGACCAACTGGGAACCTGGGTCCATTAGTTGAAACATCCCAGAAAGAGAGTGCTTTTCTTGTCTTCCTGTCCTTAATGTCCATCAATTAGTCCTGCTGGACTTGTGCAATGAGACGTGAGCACTGAGGCACAATTCAGAACAAATGAAGCCAGATGAGCCCACCTTTCTTCTCTTCTGCCTGCCCAGATGTCCAGGCACTCTGATTTAGCCTGAGCTGTTGTCCCTCACAAGTGGTAAAAATGTTTAAAGCCTGAGTGCCACGACAGCACCCCCAACAGGCCTGGCTGTCTCATTGCATAACAATGTCCTTAGAGGTGGCAGCCATCTTCCTCCTCCCAGAGAGGGAGATGACAAAGGTATCCAGCATGAGGACACCCTGGAAATTCTGCATTTCCCCCAACTGAATTCCAATTTATACTAGGATCCTGGTGGATACTATTCTTGGGGAGGTCATTTGTGATTTAGTTGACAATTTGTGAGATATTTTGTTGGATGTTGTGTTTTGTCTTCTGGGCTATGAGTATTATGTGACCTTGGAGTTGCCTAACCTCTGATCCTCAGTTTCTTCATCTATGAAATGAGATAACAGTCCTTACTTTATCCTATGAGCGTTAAGTGCAATAATGTATGTAGAACGTGCTGCACATTGCCTCACATTTAGCAGACACTCAATAGATACCATCTGTTTTCTATTTTGTTCACATAGTGATTAGTTGTATAAATAAAGCCTCTTTGGCAATGAAATTACAGTATGTGAAAGAGGGAGAGAGGGGAGCCAGAGAGTCAATCTGCTCTCTAAGAGTGATGGTTACGGAAATAGAGCTGTTTAGAGTGCAGTTATTTATTTATAAAATAAACCACCCAGGATTGTACACAGTGTGGGATTATTTTTTTCAAACTGTGAAATGCAATTTGTGTAACATGATCTATGGATTATTAAATTCACTTAGCCTTGAGCAAGCTTGAAATCGAGTGATTATTTTTCGTTCTTCTCACCCCCTCTTTCTCAGTCCTCGCCCCTGGGTCTGAAGAACCACCCTGGACCTTTTCCCCACATTGGAGAGCTAGACCCAGCCTGGCAGGAAAGATGCCCCCATGGCTTTGTCCACGGTGGTGCAGAGGGAGTCGGGGGCTCCTGGAACACCCCCAAGAGTATTTCTAAGAAAGTAGAGGTCTGGCTTGAAATGTAGCAGTTGAGAAGTAACATCCATAGAAGAATGTGTTGACACCAACCCCACAGGGAGGGCTGTGAGCTCAGGGAACACACTTCCCTGCTGATTATGCCACCATATTCCCAACCTGCTAGGCCTTTCCCTCTTGACTGGTGACTGAGGGCAGAGGGAGAACTGAGATAGAGCATGCAGGGCTGGGAGCCTGAGTTGGGGTGCTTTTGTGGATCTCCAGTTGTTTCCACATCTGCCCCCCACACTCCTGCCCCATCCAGCCTGTGACCCCTGAGAGCAGAGCTGAGCCCTGGAAGTGCACTATGTCCCCCGTGCCGGGGACAGGGTCAGTCTCAGAGCAAGTCCATGGTCATGCTAGGAAAACAGCTGTGGGCTTGAGCATCTTCCTCTGCAATCTTATCTTGTATCCTGCCCCAAGTCTCAAGATTTGTAGCTTCCTTCTGTTATGAGGCGAACTACCCAGGGCAGTGCCTTATACAAGGAGCCTTATTTGCTTTTCTAGGGACAGACATGACAGGAAGGGATGCTGAGCTGAAAATTGCGTCATTTTCAACTCACCACTGGGATCTCATAAAAAACGGAACTGCTTAAGTGTTTGGAATGGGAAGGAAAAGTCTCTCTGGGAGGACAGCGAGGGTCTGACTGGGGAATTTAGAAGGCCATTTAGCTCCTGACCATAGAGCTGCCGGGGCCGGTGGCAGCGTGGTATATATGGATTTTTAAAAATCCCCTTCTGAGTCTCGCTGGGAGTCTCCCAGCAGCTCATTTCCCTGCCCAGCAAGATGATTTGACTCCTTGCTGGTGGAGGGTCACTTGTAATCAGTGCATTCAGAGCTTCAGAGTCACCTAATTTCCTTCCCCTTTCATTTCCCTCTTTATCAGTGTCTAAAGATCAGCTCCTCTGAGTCATGGAGCACTGGAGGAAAACCATTTGGTCGTAGGAAAATGACTTGGTCCATCATTTTCAGAGTTGGCCCAGGCAAATTGCTGGTTCCAAGCCCTGGAGTCATTTGTTATACCCTGTAGCATAAATAGCAAAAAACTTTCCTAATCCATTAATGGCTTATTCAAAGCAGCACATAATTCAGAACCTTTGCTGTTTCCCAGCTGACAAACATGCCCTATTAATAAAAATAGCAGGAACTGGCACATTCCCAGTCTCGTTTTGACTTCTGAATTAACGTCTGCTCCCCTGCATTTTGAATTAACAGACTTTGCCCCCAAAGACTACGAAACTGTCCTTTGCAGGGGAGCCACATGACTGGGTAGTGCCTCAGTTTGGGATGAGGCACGAACATGGCTGTGTACAGTTTTTACCAAGAGACATCCATTCTCTTCCCTCAAGAAGAGGGCCGTGTATGTGAAGGGCCAGGGCTTGTGATCTGACATCTCCTAGGGGGCCGACTGAGCACTGTGGGGGGGCCCACTGGTGGGTGAGTGTCTGTGCCTGTACACTGGGGAGAGGTCTGCAGCCACTTCTGAATAAGGTGTTGGAGTTATGGTGAGAGAGGCTAGAACAATCTGAAGGTTTCTGATAGGATGGCCACTGAGTGAGTAACCCTCCAGTAGCTCTTCTCCAATTGTCTTATAATATACAGAGATACAGGTTCCCCTCCCCGCCACCATCCCAAATTAGAGCATCCCTGATGAGTATGATTCAGTAATGTTTTAGATCTGGAAGTCCTAGAGAAAATTTTTGAGCCCTCTGAGACCCAAAAATAATATAGGAAATCTTACTGAATAGGAAGGTTGTGCTTTGGGATAGGGGGTGGAGGGGAGGAAGCTAGAGTGTTTTAGCTCACTCCAGATTAACTCTACCCTGAAGCATGGAAGAAACTGGCAGGACAAAGCGAACTAGCTCTGTCTGACACTGCTCGCATCTGCATGCCTCCCTCTCCCTCTGGCTCCAGACCTGAGTCCTGAGGCTGCTATATATTGTCTCAGCCTCCACTCACTTCCCTGCCCCTCCCCCATCCTCTTCTTTTATGACTCAAAGATAATCCTAGACATCTGTTTTTGTGCCCCAACCAACGGCAGAACCCATGTCCCATGGAAAGGGAAGCCTGTTCCCCAGGAAGGGACTGATTGCCATCGAACTCTCTCCCTAAATGGCACACAGCCTCTTTCCTACCCCCCTACCCCCTCCATCCCTTCCTTTCTTCCAACAGGTGAGTGAGCGCATCCAAGGAGAGAAGCGCAGGATGCTGGGGAGCAGGGGCTGGCTCTCAAGGACTTCCTGCCTTCTGGAGGTTTCACTGGGATGAAAGCTTGGCCAGCATATTTTTGGGAGGAAGGGAAGAAGGGGAGAGGGAGAGAGCTAGGGGAGGAACAACCGCACAGTCTGTTCCACTTTCTTGAGGAGCTCAGTAAAGCTGGGGACCAGGAAGTCACAGTGGCTGACTCCCGGCCTAGAGATTGAGAGCAAAGAGCAGCTGGGCAGGTGGCAAGGACCCTGGCAGCAGAACCGGTGGGTCAGACGAGGTCTTGTTCCTAAAAGAGAAGTGAGCCATTGAATAGGTTGGCGGAGAAGCTTCTCTTACCCCACAAGTGGCCCCAGAATGAGGGTGTTGGGAAGCTGAGCTTGAGTCTGGTGCCTTAGACCACTCGGCCATCCTGACACAGTAAGAATGGGGGTATTGGATGTCCATCCTTACTGCAGTGTTCACACCCCTTGTGCATCACCCCTGTGATATACAACACCTTTAGGGTCAGCTCTGTTAAGTTAAAAAAATATAGTGTGTGTGTGTGTGTGTGCACATGCATGTGTGTATAAAGCTGTTACCTTCATTTCCTTTCTATTCTTTGCATCTAGTTGGACAACTGTCCAAATATCAGTCTAATTAGTGATGCATTTATGGAAATCCTTTTAAAAACACACTTAAGGTTCTGAATAGCTACTGACTACCTGCCCTGCACCAGGTGCCTGAGGTGTGGAGACCGGCGAGGAAGGTTGGGGCAAGGACCACCTCATATCACCATCATGAAAGGTCCCCGCCTCTTTCCCTGACTGGTTCCGTCTTCAGCCCTCTTATTCCCTACTATCTGAATGAGAAATGGTCCTTGTTTTCCCATCGTCCTGCATTTCCTCCTTGTCAGTAACAAGAAGATAGCAAACTTAAATAACAGTTACTGTGGTAAAGCACATTCATTAAGTCAATGCTTGTAACAGCTCTTTGATAAAGGCACTTGCTACACCCATTTCACAGGCCCTAAAACAGGCACAGAGAAGCTAAGTATTTGATTAGTATCCTGTAAACCAAAGCCATGTGGCTGGTGAGTGCCAGAGCTGGGGTTGACCCAAGGAGGCCGACGCCTAAGGTCATAGCTATGACTGAGCGTTGCCCATCTTCTGCTCGTCTGTGTGAGGCACTCCCCTTTTAGTTTTAATGGGAGACACCATCTCGCTTCTGTTCTCTTTAGCGCCCCAATGTGTAGCCCGGCATGTAGCACATCACAGGAGTCCCAAATAAACACATGGAGACTGGCGGACGCCAATAAAGGAAAAGAAAAATGGAGTCCTCTGAGAATTGGAAGCCCAGGTCCTCAAGGAGGGCTGTGGTTCAGGCCCTGATGAGGTTCCGTTGGCCACTGAGATGCAGATAAAGTCAGGGAAATGGGCCTTTAGCGTCAAAGTGGATATTAGAAGTGCATTTGGAGGATCCCCCGCCGTGCCAACCTTTTTGGTATGTTTAGGCCCTCTCTGGACACACTCCAGATACCCCCGTGGGCAGCCTGGATCCGGGAAATAGCTGCTCTCTTAGAAAACCTGTGGTTTGTCAGAGAGGCCTGGGAGCTAGGTCCTGCTGTTCCCGCCCCCACCGCCCCAGCCAGGCCCATGAGCAGGCCAGCCTGTCTGCTGAGTGCCATAGCTCATTGCAGGAGGCACCTCCCTCTCTAATCTGACCCGGGAGCACCATGACGGCTCCAGGGTCCGGTGGGAGCCCTCCTAGCCCCATCTACTGTGAGGAGCTCAGAGATGGCTCGTCTGCCTCCCTTGCACTGAAAACACCCCATGGTCATTTGGGATCTCTCTTAGCCCTCCTGAAATATGCTTGAGAGCACTGGCCTGAGACACCACTAGGTGAATAATGAAATCGAATTTCTGATGCTCCTTAATGCCCAGGGACCTGTAGAGCCCCCGCCTGGCTCTTCGCCCAGTCCCCACTGTCCCCCGTGCTGCTCCTTCCCCCTGAATTCCTTCCAGCCTTGACTCTAAACCCTTCTCTGGTAAACCCTTTATCCTCTGAAACGACTCTTAGGTTTTGTCTTCTGCTCAAGGCCAGGGTCAAGAGCACCCTCCTGGAGCCACCAGTTGCCTTCCTGTCACTGTTGTGCCTTAATTGAACCGCTTTACATGGGGAGAGGCCACTCTGATCATCTTTGTTATTCATTGGTCTTTTGCTTATGCCGAATAGTGTTTATTGGTCATTTTGGACACCACTCCCTGCTGCTGCCTGGACACAGATTCTTCTCGCAGAGAGATGCTGGCTCCAATAAAATAAGGGGTACTCCCCCCACACCCTCCCTCCCTCCCCCCCCCCCCCCCCNAAAAAAAGGGGTCCCCCCCCCCCCCCCCCCCCCCCCCCCCCCCCCCCCCCCGTGCTACTCAGAGTGCTGAGAGAGTAAGGGTTGGGGGGAAATGAGGAAGGGCTGTGTCTCTGAAAGGTTGGCCTTCAGCTACTTGGGGAGTGATTTGATTGCACTGGAGCCAGAGGGCATCTGCAGAGGTGCCTGGCTTCCTAGGGTGAGGGCCACCCCAAGCTATAAACAGCTGTCTCAGTCCTGGCCTAGAAAGTCGGTCTCGGGAGTTATGAGGATACAGTGTCTCTGTGCTCCTTTTGAGGAAGGATGCTTTCATGGCTGTCCTGGATGCGGGGCCGCTGAAGGCAAGGATCCTTGCCTTCTGTGTTGCTTACTGACTGCTCACCATTTGGCGGCCCTGTGCTGGGCTGGCTCATGGAGCGCACAAGAGTGGGTGGTGGTAGCGTCAGGGCTGTGGTCATGCTTCAGCAGCCAGTGCCGTGGGAACCAACAAAGGAGGCAGAAGGAAAAATAAGAGGTTTCTGGGAAGTGATAGTGATGGAAATGAGTCAGCCAGGGGAGACTTGGGATAGTGCAGTTGGAGGGAACAACATGTGCAAAGGTCCTGAAATGGGACAATCTTAGCATTTACAAGGAACAAAATGAAGACCCAATGCTTAAAACAGAAGTTCTCAGGGCCTCCCTGGTGGTACAGAGGGTTGAGCGCCACACTGTGGAGCTTCTGTGGCCACTGCAGTGCGAGTTCGATCCCCAGCCAGGGAGCTGGCCCACATGGCACAGCAGACCTCTCCTGCCTCGCCCGCTGCTCCCCTCAACAGTGTATTTCAGTCGATCTGCCTGTTCTGCTCCTCACTCTGTTTCTGGTGAAACTTCTTACCCCCTACCCCTGGCCTGTACCCTAGCTTTTGCATGCATGCATAAATGAAAAAATTAAAAACAACACCATAAATTCTTAGAGTGCATCTCTAGACCAGCAGCTTCAGGTTAGAACTGCAAATTCTTGGACCCCGGGGTAGGGTCCAGCAAACCGTCCAGGGGATTCTGATGCTTTAGAGTTCAAAACACCGCTGGGCTTGCACACAGTGAGCAGTGGATAACTGCATGGCTAGGCAGAGCCTGAGAAAGTACAAGAGCAAGTTTACAGTCCAAGTGCAATTGGAAGGCACTGAAGGATTTTCTGCACTTAAATGACATGGTCTGATTTTTAATTTCAAAATACTTCTGGCTGCTGCTTGGAGAAATGATGCATGGAAAGTGAACAATGGAAAATGGGAGATCACTTGGGAGAGTGTTTACCACATCCCCAGCACCTAGAACTACAAGTGGTATGTATTCAGTAAATGTTTATTGAAGGAATGGCCACATTTTAGGCTGTTACATGCTCTAAAGCACCCTATAAATTTCACATACAGCACTTGCCACATGTGAAATTAAATGAATTGTTCATCATCATTCATGTGTCTCTCCTGGTCTGCTGTGATTTCTACAAGGCAAGAGCTGGGACCAGGCATAATGCTTGCCACATAGGGTCACAAGAAATGTTTGTTGAGTGAATAATTGAATACAATCATAGCATCTCTATAAATGGTACTTCTATTTTTACATACTTTTATTCCTGTTTTACAGGAGATGACACATGATTATATTAACACTTCCCTCCTTGGTCCTTTGACCTTTGTGCTATTTAAGAAAAATCACTAGCAGGATTCCAGGGTGGTGTCTGTGCTGGTGAAACAGTCCTCTGAAAATGGTTCCCCACCTTGAGAAATGCACCAGAACCCACTGCATCAAAAGGCCAGGGATGGTTGGGGGCCTGTGGGGTTGCCATGGTATTTGACCTACAGAAGGCAGAGCCTTCTGCAGGCTGAGGCCTGAGTGTGCATATTCATGGTGAGCCCGCCCTGCAGAGGGGGAAGGGAAGGAAACCACACAAGTCTGCCTAGCTCCTTCTGCTGTTCAGGACAAGAGCTCCCTGAAGCTGTGCTGGTGTCTTCCTAGCAACCCAGATTGCTGCCATCAGCTCCTCCCCACTAGGTGAGGACCGAGCTCTGAAAAACACAAGCAGAAGGCTCCGCTTTTAAACGTAGCAAGATGACAGAATGAACATGCATTTAAAGGCTACTTGTGATACACCAGGTGTTCCTGGGGTGGTGCCTAATGCAATAATCTGAAAGTCCTAATAGCTACGTAAGAGCACCCACTACGTGCCAGGTACCATAAGAGATCTACAGACTAACCCTTTAACACCTTTGCGGGATTCTAATAGTGATCATTAATACAGTCCTGCAAAGTAAGCAGCTGTGCAGACGAAACGACCGCGGCCTGGGGAGCAAATAAATAATCTGCCCCATCTCCCAAGCAGAAGTGGCAGAGATGGGATTTGAACCCAGAACTCTCTGATTGCAGCACACCTGCTCCCTGCCCCTCCTCATTCTCTCCCTGCAGCTGTCTTCTAGAAGTGCCTTGTACTCCAAGACCAGCCTCTGCTTTACATGTGACCTCTCCTAGTATGTGGGGCACGGGGAAGTGAAAGAGACAACCCAAAGCCTGCAGGCAAGATGGAGCCAGTGTGAAAACCTGGGAAGGGATCAGTTTGCCATGCAGAGGGGAGAGCAGGTGCAGATGGTCTGGGCAGGAAGGCCACTGTGTGGGAGAATGGGCAGGGCCATGGGGTCAGGGAGGGAAGAGGTGGGTAGAGATAGGTTGTGGGCCTTGTTGGCTGTGGTGAGGAGTTTGGGTTTAATTTTAATCAGAATAGGGAGCTGTTTGAAAGGTTTAAGCAGGGGATGACACCCTCTGATTTGCATTTTTAAAAGGTCACTCGGACTGCCACGTGAAGGATGAATTACAGCGGGTAGGAGAGAGGGGAAGCAGGAAAGCTGGTGGTCCCTGCAGGAGGTGCTGGCCTGGGGCATGACCGGAAAGGTGGATGAAAGCTGCCAGATTTTGTAACTAGTTTTAGAACAGGACTATAGCAGGCAGAGGGGGCAGAGATGTGTGTGATGAAGCCCCTACCTTGAAGGAGTTTGCAGGCAAAGTGTAAATTCCTTTTCCACTGCAGGATAGAGGTGATAGAGAATTGAAGAGAATGCAACACAGGGCAGGTTGTGGGAGCTGGAGTGTACAGGGAGAGAAGGAAACTCAGCGGGGTCCTCCCTTGCAGGCCTGTTTCCTGCTCTCTACCTCCTTTTCTCTGGCCCCTCAACCTCTGTCTGGTTCCTGCCCCACTGAAGGTCTCCACATGCTGTGTGCAGGTATCAGCTCTCACCTGGTCTGCACCCAGGCAGAGGAGCGCGTCTGCAAGGCCGTGCGTGGCCTTGGGGTCAGGGCCAATAGTTGTCATCCAAGGAGTGTCTCATGCCCTGCTCCGGGAGTGAGTGGACAAAAGGTCAACCCACTTAAAACCCTGTGTCTGATTCCTGGAATAAGCTCTGGGCTGAATCACCTACTGTGTGGGATAGGGTGGGTAGGAAGTGGGAGGAGAAACCCTTTCAGACTCTAATTCAGCAGCTGCAGGGAAGGTGCAAAGTTTGGGTTCAGAGAGAGTAGGGCTAAGGTGTGACTCTCCCACATTTAAATTGTGCGAACCCAAACAAGACAATTAACCTTTGTTTACTTCTACTTTCTGATCTGGAAGATGGGATAATAATCTTGATCTGAACAAAATATCATGATTTAGAAAATTTTGGTCCAGACGAGATTGGGCACGTCTAGGGTCCATGGCCTCCCTGGTGGCGCAGTGGGTTAAGCAACACACTATGAAGCAAACCGCAGCCGCTGCAGCACGAGTTCGATCCCTACCACCGGCCAGTGAGGGGGGACCCACATGGTGTTGCAGACCTCTCCTGCCTCACCCGCTGCTCCCCTCAGCAGTGTATTTCAGTAGGTCTACCTATTCTGCTCCCCACTCTGTCTCTGGTGAATCCTCTCACCCCTTCATACCTCTAGCCTGTACCCCAGCTCCTGTGTGCATAAATAAATAAAATCTTTAAAAAAAACAGAAAATTTTGGTCCAGCACCTAGTATGGGCATCTCTGCCCCCCTCTGCCCACTATAGTCCTAAATAGTCAGGTACAACAGAAACCACTCTAGTTTCTTTTATTTTCTCCTCCTTCCTGTGACCCAGCAACCTGATTCAGCTGAAGAGTGTGAGTAAGTAGGTGATGACTTAGAGGGAATGTCAGTCAGAGACCTCAATCCAATCTCACTTCCCTTCTCCCCACTTTCCCTACTCTGTGACCGGGTCAACTTCTCTGAGCCCCTGCCCTCCTCTGAAACACTCCGTTTACAGCCCTGCTTACCTAACAGAGTGCTAGCATATTGCCTGCCCGGTACTTAGTAGATGGCCCCCTGATAGTAGTTGCTAGAAATTCTCATTAAAAAATTTTCCTGGGCAAGGAATGGTGGTAGGGATCAAACATGAATTTACCAGAAAGGTGACAATCTCACCCAGTGGCCCTGGGGGAGAGGGTCCCCCTCCTTTGATGGACAGGTCCTTTATACTCATTTCCTTCTACAAGCCATGGAGGGAGTGGAGACTTTCAGCTCACATCTGATGGGATTCATAATTTCAGGTCCTTAAAATTAAATGTATGCCTGATGTTCGGTGGGGGGGGGGGTGTGTAGATTAGCACGGCAGTGGCTTCCATCTGCACAGTTCAGGTGCTGTGGTTGTCATTTGTAACCAGAACCTTCTCATTTGGCTCCTTGGGGGCCATCTGGTCCCCTCAGCGGAGATCTATTTTGTTGGGAACTACGGTGCTGAGTAAATACCACAGGAAAGCTGAAATTTGCCATCAGTGCTCAGCACACCATGGAGGGTCCTTTCTTAGGCCCCACAGAGCGATCTTCTCTGACCCACCTCCCCTCTCGCTGGCCCTTTGCCAACTCCCCTCCGTGGGGATTTTCTAGTGCTATGACTGTTTTATTGCCAAGGATCAGAGTAATTATAACTTTCAGAGGGATTTCCTAAGAAAAGATGAATTTGGTTTATGCATAAGCGCATGTGAAAGAAGCGGTTTGGGACCTTTGCATTTTATGTGGTTTTAGATATTAACATGAATTTCATTTCCTTTAAAAGTACTCAGTAAGCGTCTCCCTGCCACATAATTTGTGAATCGTACCCAGGATGATGATGAAAGCTGCCATGAATGGAGAACCTTCTATACAACAGGCAGGATGCCAGGGATTTTATAAATTTCACCTCTGATCAGCCCAACTTGAAAGGGGATGCTGAGAGCACTGTTTCTTTGCAAACCATAGTTTGTGATCCATTAATGGATCATAAGATCAACCTCATAGGGTGAAGCTAGCATTTAAAAGATGAAATGATATAGGATAGCAAATATCAGAGATCATTGCAAGAAGCAAGGGGAAGAATGTTTCATAACACTTGTCTGTCAGTTATGAACAATGTGTATATTTCAATATTAGATTATGATGAAAAGTAAATTTCTTACTGTGGGTTGTGGTGAAAATGTTTCCAAGTCCTGGCTTAATCCAGTGGTTCTGAAGCTGTAGTGTTCATCTGTTACTGGGATGTTGGGTAAAGCACCACGTGGGTCTGGGGAGGGCCCTACCCTTTGCTAACACCCATCTGGGTGCTGTGGATGCTTTTAGATCAAACTATGCTAGAAAACCACTGGCCTAATGACCCCCCTCTTACAGGTGAGGAAGCTGAGACTCTGACCGATGAAGTAATACACTCATGGTTGACGGCTGGGGTGTGCGGGGAAGGCGTGCTGCTGAGTTCGGATTCAAATCCCAGAACTCTAAATTGTACTGTGTTCTTTTGGTTTTGAAAAGACTCTCTCTTCAATGAGTGAATCTGACAAAGATTCCTCTCAGAATATTGTGTGTTTTTGTGCTTTCTCTCCAAGGCCCATATGCATTGAGATAAAAGAGACAAGGGTGCTTGCAAGCCCAGCTCCTTTGTGATTTTTTTTTTCAAGGTATTCAATCTCATTCTATTTTTTTTAATTGGTAGGTGCCATTCTCTTTAGTTTTTATTTTTTTTATTAATATAAAATATTTTAAAATTTACATATACTTGCCATCAATTGTAATCCCCATGTATTCCCCATCACCATCTCACCAGTGCA
>JAGFMF010011390.1:7578145-7652637 GCA_019455555.1 Galemys pyrenaicus
TTATTGCTGTTATTGTTATTATTATTGTTCTTACTCCTTTCCTTGATCCTCCTTTGGTTCCCTTATGTTCCTCCTAAGGGAGGAACCATCTGGTATTTTAGATGAGGACCTAACACCTGGAGGAGCAGGTAACTTGCCCTTCATAGCACCTGTGATAGGAGGACCACAGGTTGGGGAGAAACCAGTCAGAATCCATGGCCTTCATGGGGACCCTCTCTGTTGACTCCTCCATCTCAGTGACTCAGTTGGGGTCATTTTTTAAAAGATTTATTTATGCATACAAGAACTGGGGTATAGGTCAGAGGTGTGTGTGTGAGAGGATTCACCAGAGACAGAGTGGGGTGCTAGCAGAACAGGCAGATCGACTGAAATATACTGCTGAGGCGAAACAGGAGAGGGCTGCTGTGCCATGTGGGTCCCCTCCCTGGCCGGGGTTTGAACTTGTGCCGCAGTGGCTGCAGATGCTTCATGGTGCTGTGCTTAACCCTTTGCACTAGCAGGGAGGCCCCTTGTTGGGGTCTTAACATATGCATGGCTTGGGGTCACGAAGACCCTAAGGAGGTGTTGCCTAGATTGACTATTTCCAGAGAACCCTGAGACTGGTCAAAATTCACCTTTTCCTGGATTGGAACATGGAGAGCATATGCAGAGGATACTCTTCCCTTTTAAGTATAACTGAGTTGAAAGAGCGGAAGCTCTGGAGTTAAACAGAGTTCTGGATCCTGGGTCTACTTCTATGTGATTCTGAGTCAGCTTCCTAATTTTCTTCTGGTCTTGATTTGTCATCCTCTACCTAGGACTGAAAATACTGATAACCTCATAGGAATTTTTGAACATTAAATAACATATATAAAACAAATAACATGGCTCTTGGTACTTAATGAGACCCAATAGAGTAGTAGATAATATAGTTTTATTCACTCACTCACAAATGTTTATTGAGCACCTACTTTGTTTCAGGCATTGCACTATGTCCACAAAAGTATCAAGGCTAAATTAAGCTCTGCCTCTGCCTCTAGGCAGCTCACAATAAGTTGCTCAGCTGGCCCACTATTCTCTAATCCCACATCATGGCAGAACTGGTTAATTGATCGCTGCATCACTTCACACTGGATTCAGTGTGCAAGTCTGGCATCCTTCCCATATGCAGTTCAGGCAGTGGCACCCAGCAGAGGGAGTGGGCATGAGCACTAACTTCTTTCCTCTCCTTAGTTTAGTGGGTGAGACCTAGAAATGGCCAATTACTGTGTGTAGTAAATGCCACGACAGTGGAAACAGAGGTCCTCGAGGACTGTTGGGGGTGGGGGGAGGGCAAAACTTTGCTTAATTTCCCCGGGAGAACATGATGTATAGGACTTCTAGAAAGAGCTGAGTGAAGGGGAAAAAAGGAGTTAATTGGGTTTAAAGGAGGGGTGGTGACCAGGGTAGGGATAGTTCAGGCGAGAAGAACAGCATGAGTGCATACATGTACACACACAGACACAGGCTACTGGAGGCAAGAGGGGGCAAGGAGCATTTGGGGACTGTCCAGAGGGGCATGTGGGGAAGGTGTGCTGCTGAGAGCTGAGGCTGCAGCAGTCAGAAGAGGCTTTCCTGGCCTTGCTTAAGTCAGGGGACCAGGATTGTGTCCGTGGGAGCAGGGAGTAGGTGGCCCCAATTCCCTGTAAGGTTGCTGAGTGACCCCTACCATGTTGCCCCTGGAGAGAAAGCTGAACTGATGTGGATTAACCTGGAGAAAAGAAGCCAATAGGCAAGAAATGTTCCTTGTCTGTGTGAAAACCCCTGAATCCAGCAGAAAGATTTAAGGGATAATAGAGGCATTTCTCTATTTCATACGGTAGTAATCCGGGCCCCTCAGGATCAAGCCCAGAACCTGATTAGTGCTGGGCCAGAGCAGCCCAGAGCACCCGTTTCCATCACGAGCTGACTGCAGGCTACACTCTAATGGGATTGTTTGTTTAAAAAATGCCATCCCTGCTTTAAAAGAATGTCCTTCTCACCGAGCCTGAGCTCTGTTGCTATTGGGAGGTGATGGAGGCCTGGAAAAAATATTTGAGGCCCCACTCTTGGGGATAATTGGCTTTGAGTTTTGGCTGCAGAGCCTTCTGGTTAATAAGATTTCGAGTTGAGGGAGAGAAGTGAAAGCGGATACAAGGCAATATCCCACTGAATGGTGCGAAGAGGCAGGTCCCTTGAGCGGGTCTGGCGCTCAGACTCAGCTCACACTGGAGACCTTGAGCAGGACCCGCCCCGCTCTGGGCCTCAGTTTTCTCAGCTGCAGAATGGCGCATGTGGAAGCACACTTCTAAATCCTTCCATTTCTAATACTCCTTGTGCAGACAGCCGTCTCCTGCGGGACTTAGTCCACAGGGACTCAGTGAGCAAAGCTGCCAGTGTCTTTCTGTGCTGCTCTGTCCAGTGATGCATGCTGCACACGTTTGCTGGCCTGATCAAAACAAGCTGGTGCAAACAAGGTAGACAGGGGCTGTGTCTTCACAGTTGGCTTTTAGGTCTCTTAGGTCAAAATCGGAATGTACTTTCAAGGGAATATTTAATTTGGAGGTGACTTTCCCAGCCAATCCACAAAAACAAACAAATCCTGTTTAGTCCTAAATGGAACTAAAATAATATTAGTTTTATGGGTCTAAGCTGATAAGAGCATTGCTTTTATGAAATAGGCTGGAGTTGGCCTCTTTCCTGAGCCAACCTGGAGCTGAACTGTTTGATGAGGCACCCATGGAATTGTTTTTCTTTTGATTGGTTTGGAATAGCACTGATTTTGATGGGCTGACTTGGAATGAAATGGTTTTACAGGGAGCCTGGAATGGCATTTTCTTTGGGTTAGAGGACACTGGGAGTGTGTGTTCTTGTGCAGTTGTGGCAACTGTAGGTGGGAAGGTTTGCGTTCTTCTAATTGTATGAAGAAAAGGGAGCCCCCTGCTGGAGGGAGGACTGTGCTGCCATGAGAAAGTCAACATTTCTATTTCATGATTTGTCTACAGGTAGAGTAGAATCAAAGATCTTAATTTATTTTTAATATCAGAACTTTTGTATCAAAATATTCTCCAGATGATTTTAATTATTTTAATTGATAATACATAAATCAAGCTCAAAAACAGCTCCTATCATTTCAGATTCATAGTGAAATATTGAAAATTCTGGGCTTTTTGTATGTTGGAAAATTGTAGAAAGTGGAAATGGAGAGAAAATTCTCTAATGAGGGCTTTGGAGAAAGTGAACCAGTTTGTGGTTGGAGACCAAGAATGAAAGATGTTATAGGATAAAACATTCATTTGAGGATCCCCTGTGGGCCAGCCCATGTCTTTAACATCTCACCTGATCTTCAAAGCCATCTTGTGATGTAAACCTACTTCACAATTGGGGAAGTTGAGGTTTAAGTCACTATAGGAGGAGCTGCCCTTTACACCCAGGCGACCACTTTCTCTCTTCTTTCTACTATGTTAGGGTTCAGAATAGCCTTTGGCCTACATGATGAACCCATGAGGGAATCAGTAGAGAGTAAATTAAAAACTTAAAGTTCTAGATGAGGAGTGCCAACTGGCCCTGTGATGTATGATGCTTTCTGGAGAGATACAGGGGTTCAGAAATACACATGGGTGTGAGCATCATTAAAATGCAGTTCATAGCACAGAGTTCATTTGATTGAAATTTCTTGTTTCTATGAGAAAGTGATGATGATGATATTGGTGCTGCGTGTGTTTGGTATTTTATTTAAATTTTTATATCCACTTACCAGATGGGAAGCCAGGCAGCATTTTAAAAGCCTCGTCACTGCCCTGGGTAATGAAAGTAACGGGTTAGACATTTCATTTTGTCTGTATTGGTGGGATTTCTCCTCCGGTGACCTCACTGTGGAAAATCCATTTGCACCTGTCCCCCATCCTTGTTTCTACACCAAATGGCCCTATCATACTTGTGGCTGGCAGAGACATGCTTGGGAGGGATGGCTTCTAGTTCAGGATGAACAGACTTGCCTGCAGGTCCTGCTAGCTTTTGTTTCTGAAAGTCTGGGAACAAGGTAAGAGGTGTGCAGGTGTCAGAACCAGCTGCTGCTCAGAGCAGATGAGCCTTTCTTGGAAATAGTCCCAGACAATGAATTGTTTGGGTGCTGCAGAGAGATGCACCGGAAAATTGTCCATTCACTGTGACCACTTTTGACTCTTGAATGCACGGATGCTTGCTTTGCTACAGCTCCATGTGCCTGAGGAATGAGGCCCACATGAGGGCTCTGAAAATGCCGTGGGGAGAGCCCAGCAGGGTCTGTCTGTTGGGGCAGGGAGGCGAAAGGAGTGAGGCAGAGGTTGTTCACAGGGCAGAGATGGCCCGGGGTTTCCCCTCCAGTTATAAAATCATTACCTCTAACATAATAAAGAACTTAGAAAATACAGGAAGTTACAAAGAAGAAACAAAATTCACTCTAGTTTTGGTACTCAGAAGAAAGAGATATTTAAATGTATCTTTTGTAATTCTGAGACTTTGTCTTCTCATTCTACTCATCCCTATGATTCCCTCCCTCCCTCCCTCCTTCCCTCCCTCCTTCCCTCCCTCCCTGCCCTCTCCTCTCCTACCCTCTCCTCTCCTACCCCTTCCTCTTTCCCACATTCTCTCCTTCCCTTTTTGTCTTTCTACAATCAAAATTAGGATCGTATTATATGTACAGTTTGTAGCTTGATTTTTTTCACTAACACAGTAGCATCCACATTCTCCTATGACATTACATTTCCTTCAGAATTAACATTTTTAATATGCCAGATGTGGTATTTAATTTTTTAGAAAAACCCACAATTAGTCTAATCAGTAAGGTGTAACATCCTAGACGCATACTATAATTTGACTAATCCTTCACATATTGTCAGACATGTACGCTTTTTTCAGTTTTCAACATAACAAACAGTATTTTAATGAACTTCACTGGACATAAATCTTAATTGGCATTTCTGATCATTTCCTTAAGGAAGATTTCTAGAAGTGGATAAAAATTATGAACTTAAAACAAAACAATACTTGTGATGTCTTTGACGGACCTCTTCTCCAGGAAGTATATGACAATTTACCTTTGCATTAGTTGTGAAAGTTTGTTTCATCACACTCTGGATAGACTAGATTTCTCTCCTTAAACAGCATGGAATTGGAGTAAGCCAAAGTGTGAGACTTGATGTCCAATGTTGCCAAAAACATCCAGCAAGTATCTTGCCTCTTATGAGGACCTGTGTATTTCTTAGCTCTGCAGATAAACTAGAACAGGTTGAGCTGCCAGGTCAGTCCTGTCAGCTCCTGGGGTTTTCTGAGGGCCCCTGGGCAAGTACTGAGTGAACCTGAACTCCCTGTCCTTAGCTCTGTGCGAAGCAGCAGCACACTTGAGCTGATCTTGACCTGTTAGAGTTTCCATTCTGAGGGTGGAAGCCAGGGTGCCCCTGAAATGGAGTGGGGTATGAAGAACAGTACTACATGCCTGTGTCTTGTCTGTAGAAGACTGGGAACATTTTTTTTAGATTTATTTAATTATATTTGACATCATTTGTAGTCCCCAGGGAGTTCCCACCACCATTTCACCTGTGCACCATCACCTCAGTCCCTTGTGCTCTTTCTGCCCTCATCCCGGTCTCTATCCCACTTCCCCCCTAAATGATCCTTTTGGTTTGTCTTTGACCTTTTTGTTCTTGTTGTGTTTTTTGTTTGGTTGCTTGCTTGTTTGTTTTTGGCTATAATTGTTCATTTCCTTGAGCTCTCTCTTATTTTTTTTTGTAGTTGTTGATCCTTTATATTCCTCCTAAGAGTGAAGCCATCCGATATTTTTCTCTTGCCTTCTGATTTGTTTCACTGAGTATATAATTCCTTCTAGTTCCATCCATGTTTCTATAAATGTCCCTAGTTTATCATTTTGATTGCTGAATAGTATTCCATTGTGCATATGTACCACATCTTCTGGATCCAGTCATCTACTTTTGGGCATTTGGGTTGTTTCCAGGTCTTACCAATTATAAATAGTGCTGCAGTAAACATGGGAGATAGGTATTCTTTTGGATTGGTGTTTTTGTGTCCTTTGGGTGCATCTCTAGGAGTGGGATTGCTTGGTCATATGGTAGCTCTAATTTTAGTAGACTGAGGAACCTCCATACGGCCTTCCATAGTGGTTGGATTAACTTGTATTCCCACCAGCAGTGTAGGAGAGTTCCTTTTTCTCCACATCCTTGCCAACATTTGTTGTTGGTTTTTTGATATGTACCATTCTTACCGGTGTAAGGTGATATCTCATTGTGGTTTTAATTTGCATTTCCCTGATTATGAGGGATGTTGAGCATTTTCTCATATGCCTGTTGGCCATGTGCATATCTTCTTTGGAGAAGTCTCTTTTAAGTTCTTCTGCCCTTTTTTGATTGGGTTTTTTACTTTGTTTTTCTTGAGTCTTATGAGTTCTTTGTGATCAGACCCTTGTCCGTTGTGTGGAGTGCAAAGATTTTGTTCCCATTCAGTGGGGTGTCTCTTTGTTTTGTTTAATGTTTCCTTTGCTGTACAGAAGATTTTTAATTTGATGCAGTCCTAGCTGTTTATCTTCTCTTTTATTTTTATTGCTTTGGGAAATGCATCCGTAAAGGCGTGACTGAGATATATGCCTTGTAACGTTTTACCTATGTTTTCTTCTATATATTTTATGGTTTTGGGTCTTACACTTAATTCTTTTATCCATTTTGAGTTTATTTTTGTACATGGTGTGAGATAGTGGTCCAGTTTCATTTTTTTGCATGTGGTGGACCAGTTTTGCCAGCACCATTTATTGAATAAGCTGTCCTTGTTCCATTGCATACTCTTTGCTCCTTTGTCAAAGATCAGTTGTCCACAGTTGTGTGCTTTTACTTCTGTGCTTTCTATACGGTTCCATTGGTCTGTGTGTCTGTCTTTGTTCCAGTACCATGCTGTTTTAATTGCTATTGCTTTGTAGTAGAGGTTGAAAAGACTGAGAACTTAGAGAAGGAAGAAGACCTGAGGGCAAGTGTCAGCAGGGAGTGCCTCCCAGGGAGGAGGACTCAAGAATGCAGAGGGACATGGGATGGGTAGAAAGTGGCAATGAGGGAGCAGTGCCAGGAAGCATGTTAGCATGTGCGGGGCTTCTTCTACAAGCAGGCTATACCCTCAGTAGTCAAGCACGGAGGTTCCAGTGTTACATAAACTAGCGTTCCATTCCTCCCTCTACCACCCAGTCTCTGCGTAGTCCTATTCAAGTTAAGTAACTCCTCTCAGCCTCAAAACAGAAAGAAAAAAAACAGAGTTATGTATTAATTTCCAGGACTGCTGTAACTAAGCACATTAACTGGGGTACTTATACACTAGAAATACATTGTTTGGTTGTTCTAGAGACTAGCAGTCAAAATCAAGGTGTTGGCAGCATCATGCAGGACTTCTCTCCACAGCCTCTAGGGCAGGATCCTTCTTTGCTGCTTCTACTTTCCCAGACTTCACTTTTGTCAGATTTGCCCAGTTTTTCCACATGGCATCCTCTCTGTGTCTCTCTCTTCTAAGGCCATCATTCATTTTGAACCCACCCTCCTCTACTGGTCTCATCTCAACTGGTTATAACAAATTAGGCCATATTCTGAGATACTGGGGATTAGAACTTCAAAGTCTCTTTGGGGGGAACACAGTTTAATCTATAACAGGTTGGTCAAGAGAATGAAATTGAGGTAATAATATTCATGGTCCAGTGCCAACCTATAGTAAATCTTAAAAATTGGAATCTATTAATTATTACTTTGTGGCTGGGCCCTTCTCTGCTGTTATGGAATTTTGAGGTAGCTATTTGTCCACCATTTTTTGAAGATAAAATTGAGATGCAAAGAGTTTATGTGGCATACAGACTTCACAATAGTTAAGCATGGAGATTAAGGAGACAAAGAGCTGAGGTGTATGTCCCTGGCTCTTACATCTGAGACCTTGGAACTGTGTAATGGGGGTAACCAAACTGAACTCATGGGACTCTTGTGCGTTCACAGGAGAATTAAGTGAGACAGTCTGTGTAATGCTCTTAGCATACTACTTGGCATATGAAAAGTACTCAAACACAGTGGCAGAGCTGAGAACAAACACTAACTAAGTGTGACATCTAAGTTCCCACCATTTCAGGGGAACCCAAAGATTAGTTAGTAGCTGCTCCCAAGACTCCCATTCTGGCCCAGCTAACTCCCATTATGAATGAGGTTAAAAATGAATGCCTTGGCACTGGTGAAATGGTGGTGGGAATTCCCTGGAAACTACAAGTGATGTCAAATACAATTAAATAAATCTAAAAAAAAAAAAATGAATGCCTCGGGGGTGAGGCAGAAGTTTTGGAGATCAGGCTGTTATCTGTAGCCTTTGACATCAACTAACTTCATGGGGTGGAGTGGAGTGGAGTATAATCTGGGGCTTACAACATTGGCCTCTGATTTCCAGAGGGTCTTGTTTTTTTGCTTTCCCTGCCAGATTGGGCAACAGAAACCCACTGTATGTAGAACCTGATTCCATTGATGCTGCTAATAAAGCCATCTGGTCAACCGGAACTATTTCCCTATGTGGTCAGTGGTCCTGGATCCCGCATATTATCATCTCTAGCATTCCACCATGGCCTCTCACCTCGTCCTGAGGGTGGACTCTCACGTGCTTTCAGGATCCTGCCAGGTTCTCATGGGCAAATACAGCAGGAGTTGGAAAGGGTAGGCAAAAAGAATGAAGGAACTGTTGAAGTCCGAAGCTTATTTTCCTGACCTGGTGAATTTGTTTCTGGCTATCCTGCATGTCTACCTGTAGTTGTATTTTCTTTTAATGTTTGTGGAGGTAATATTGATTTACGACACTGTATGTTTTATGGGTATAGATTCATACTTCCACGATTGAAAGTTATCACACCACACCACATCCACCACCGAAGCACCAGTAATCTTTCTTTCCCCTGTTGCTGCTAACCCCCTCCCCTCCCCTTCTGGTAGTCTCAGTTCTACAGTCAGATTTCTAGGGTTTGTTTGGGTTTAGTTTTATCTACTTTTTTTATTAGACTCCTTTCAGCTATGTTTTCCCTTGCAGTATTGAATTTTTCCAACTAGGCAACTCTGGCCAGTTGTACTAAAGCCCCATGAGATACTCACAGTTTGATTCCTCATCTTAGAAAGAGGCAAAAACATAAAACAAGGCAGCCCCAAGCCTTATCTGTCACCTCTGCCTCTTTATAAACTAAGAGGGGAGTGTTGTCAGATGACCTTTGACATTGGGCTTGCTTCTGGCAGGAGGGTCAGCCCAGCTCTTATGGTAGCTCTTGGGAGCTTGCTTCTGCAGACTTCCTATTCCCCTGGGGCTAGGGTAAGGATGGAAGACCCAAACAAACCAGCTCTCTGGCTAAACCACAGAACTTCAGGAAATACAGACCCATCTGTGTGTTACAATGTGCAAGTCTCTTCATCTCTGAGCCTCAGTTAATCCATCTGTGGAATGGAGAGACCAAATGATATTCTCTCAGATGCTTTCTAAAATCTCTGGTATTCTGTAACAATCTGAGACACTAGAGAGGAATGTGAGGCAATGAGGCCAAAGGGTATAGTGGCTAAGCACGTGGATCCCAAAGCTAAGTTATTGGTTCAGATTCCAGCTCCACCTTTTACTTGCTGGAAGACCTTGCTTGATTATTTAACCACTCAGTACCTCTGTTTCTTCACCTGTAAAGATGAATTACAGCACTCTTACAGAATTTTCCTGAGAATTCAATAGTTGATGTATATATGAAGTGTTTAGAACAATGCTTACACGTAGGTGTGGCCGGTAAATGTGAGCTATTACTAATTGAGGCAGTAATAGTCCATTATTTGTATTTTATTGCATGGACCACATGGGACTGGTTTGAAGCCTCACTCTTGGGCCCAGGCAAACTCATTCATTGCTTTGGGTTCTGATTTCCTTTTCTGTAGTCATACTTAAGTTTTACAGATTGTCAGGAAGATTAAGTAGAATGATATTTGTAAGCACCTAGCTATAATAAGCCCTCAGGAAGTGTTTCTGCCCTCCTCCCTCGATGCCGTTTCTCCAAGGCCCTTGTTTCTCCGTTGATTTAGGCAGTGTTGTTAATAAACTCAGAGGTGCCTGCTGGGAAGATGGAGCTCTGCCTGAAGTTTTGATGGTAAAACCATCATTTATTCTGCAGAGCCAGCCAAGCCTGGTGCTCCTCACCTCCCTCTCCTCACCATCAATAGGGGATCCCCCAGCGGCTCAGCTGTGCAGCTCATGGAAGGAACATGATTAATGCAGTTTTCCAGCCCTGGGTGAAGAGCCGCTCTCAGTGCTGCAGGCTTGCAGGCCCCATTTTCCAGATGAGAAGATAGAGGGTCCCTGAGACTCTCTCTAGGGCCCCCAGGAGAGCAAAGAAGCCAGGACTGAGGCCGAGGTTGCAGTGTTGAGTTCTGGCTTCAATCCATATAGCTTCTTTGTCCCTGATACTCCCAAGCTATGTTTTTTGAGGTCAGAGTCCCCTGAAGCCAGGAGCTAATGTGGCTCAGTGGGGTCTGTTTGGTTCTATTTTTTTCCAGTTAGGTTTATTGCATTCCATGCACTGACAGAATCCTTAATTTGCTGCTAGAATCCTTGAAAATAGTTCAGAAATGAGCCCCAGTTGAGGGGAAGGGGGGAACGTTAACAAATGGCTTAGTATGAAGTTATTTCTATGAAAGACATACTCACCCCCTGCAGATGGGGTGTGCACTGGCACAGGTATGGGCAGAGGGGGCGAGGTCTGGTAGTGTGATAATGATTAAGCTTATTTCAAAGTATGTATCCAGTGACCTAATGTTTTGGTCACTGTAGATTTTGGCAGTTTTTTAGAGGAATGTCAGATAAAATTGATCTAAATAGCACTCAAGTTAACTTTCTTGCCCTGAAGAAGTCTGAAATGCTCCCTTCATGACTGAACACAGAAGCTGCTCACACTTCTGGAGGGTCCTGTTGGTCACAATCTTGTCCTCTCAGGGCCTGGAAAGTGTAGTCGCCATTCAAATGGGTGCAGTAGATGCTGTGCTGAGACCCCTCTTTGTAGTGATGTCCCCACCCCCAGCTTCTGGTAATATTCAAGATTGACACTACACAGTGGTCTCTCTGGTCACTGCCAGGGGGTGCAGGGAACTGTCTCACCCAACATTATACCCCCTTTCAGAAGGAGCTCGTTTTTTGCCAGTAATTGCTTATGTAGGAATAGTAAGTCCTGGCTCCACTTCCCGCCTCAATTTGGGACAACGCTGAGGGTCATTTCAGCTCCAGAGATCCCTTAGGGGTCTAGTGTGTGTGTGGGATTCAGTAGGCACTGCACACCCTCCTGTATCCTCTTCACTACCCTCCGGGGAGCATCCCCCACAAGCTACTGCCTGCAATATTCTATACCAGAGACTGTTTTGGGGAACCCAACCTAAGAAATTTGGGCTCATAGAAGAGGTGGTGGATGGATGTTGGGAATAAGTAGTCATTGCTTGCAGCATTGTCGGTGAGAATGAAAGCAGTGGGCAGCTGAAGAGCCATTCTGTGAGGCCAGTCTATGGAGCATATTAAGGAGACTGAGAAAGTTCTAAATTGGCTGCTTTCTGTAGTCTCCAAAAGTTTCTTGTGTATAAAAAGCAAATGGTGGGGAGATATGAACAATATGATTGCCACTCTACTAAAAAGTAACTAATATGCCATAATGTGTAGATGTGAATATTTAGTACATGAAAGTGAGTAGAAAAACAGTGGGAGGTTCTAGAGGAAGCTGATCAAGCAGTTGTCCTTTGGTGGGGAGGAAGGGACTTTGGATGTGTGAGTGTCAGCTTGGGTGAAAGGTGGATTAGGGAGTCCAAGGAACTTGGACACCTAGAACTACACACTTTAGCATATATTTATGGTTTATTTGTTCAGTTAGAAATTTATATTAAATTAAAAACCATTCTTGCTCATGGAAATCAAAACCAGTGTCATCTCCTGAGGACAAGTGAAAAGAAAAAAATTGGCCATCCTTAAGAAGTCAAATGAACAAGTAGAGGTGGTGGTGGTGGTTGTGGGCTCCATCTTGTCAAATGAACAGCCATTTGGCTCAGTCCAACCAGCTCAGAAACCCTCAGCTGGGTCCTGGGTCTACAGCCACATGGGAGGGGAGGACTTAATACCCTAGTCACAACCTACATGTATGGGGGCTCTGACATGAACTATTCTGGAATGTTCCAGAACATTCCAGGTGTTCTGGGACTGGAGCTTTCTTTCTGGGATGTAAGCAGCAGCACAGCAGCATGTGTAGTTGCTGAGGTTGTTTTGTATTATGTCAAAGGGTTTGGATATTTTTTTCTGTCCTCTTCTTTCTCAGAAGGAAGAGGACAAAGGCTCCCTTTCAGGGAAGCCCAGCAGACCAGAAAGGCTTTGAAATCATGAAATGCAAATACTGCCTGCTTTTGAACTGTGTTGAAGGCGGAGCTGCTGAATTAAATTAACATGGCCCATAAATACAGAGGTTAAAAAAATGGGAAACCAAGTGTTTAGAGGCTTTTGTCCAGAGGAAAAATAATCGCAGGACAATGGTCCATTTTGTTTGGATTACAGGGCAGGCTCATATCACATTAGCTCAAACCTGACAATATTTATGTTAAAAACTGCTGTTTGTGGCGCACTATTGTCCCAGTTTATCTCTATGGGCACTCCCTGAAAGCAAAGCAAATTAGGCAAGGGAAACCTTTGCCTCCTGCTAACCTGCCTGTTTCTGGCCACGAAACCCAGAGAGTGGTAGTGTTTGGCCATCTGCAGAGAGGAATAGACAGGAGTGGAAGAAGTTAAGAGCCAGACTCAAAATTCATTCTGCAAAAAATTTATTTTTCAGAGCTGTATCATACAAATTTGTATGTCCAGCTTCTTTTGCAAAATTAAAAGAACCAACCTTTGACCTGACGTTCACAAGACAGTAACGGCAGAAGCCTGGGAGTGGCTTTCCCTGTAGCTGAATAAACCTGTCAGCCCTAATCTCCAACCCTCCTTTTTGCCTCCCAGTCCTAAGACTAAATGTCAGTTGCCATTTAAGAGCATATCATTTTTATGCTAGTGTTACCTTCCAGTCAAATATTGACCCAAACCGCTGACATTAAAATATAAGATAATGTGAGCTAGATCATCCAGAGATTTTATTTTTTCTTTCTGACAGCCGGCTTGGTGTAGTCCTGTATGTACTTTTGTTTTGATCACTGGGCTGCTGCTGAAAGCTCTGGGCCTATGTATGGTTCTCAGTTCTTAACCAGCTGCTCTCAGGCAGCCTACCCCTCTGGCCTTCCCCACCCTCAGCCTGGGTTAGCATCTAACCCATCACCGGAGACCCAGTTGCTGACACCTTCCTGTGTAGCTTCATTCTGTCCTGCTCCCAGGGGACACTTGATGGTGAGGAATTGTCACACCCCCGCTGTCATATCTTTTTGGAGAAGGATATAAAAAAATGTTCCAAGGTGAGTCGGGCACTCAGCCTCCATCAATGCTGGCGGATGAGCACTGATGAGGGTATTGTGGAAAACAAATTGCAGCCCCTATAAAACCTGTCATGTTTATGGTCCTTTTATGTAAGACTCTGCTGTTCTCCGCCTCTTGCAATGTTTGCCACTTGCATTACACCAAAAACTCCTAGAGGGCAGGGAGCTGCATCGATTTTATTTGCATTATTTATTATATCTTATGCATTCAAACAGTTAATCAAATAGGATTTATTGAGTGGGCTTGTTGCCCCTGAGGTATAGCTTCCTACCTTAGAGCCAGAAATAACAAAATGCGCACAGTACATTGTAGAAATTTGTGGATTTGGGCATCAGACAGATGCCCTATGACTTTGGCCATATTATATCTCTCTAAGCCTCAGTTTTTTCATCTGTAAAATGGGGAGCCTACGAGGGCACTCACAGCCCTCACGCGCATTCCCAGCATAGAGCCTGGCCCCTGACAGGCTACAGGACGTTCTGTTAATGTGATGCTGAGGCTTGCTAGGGCCTTCCTTCATGTACACGCTCCTGTTTCATTCTCAGGGCCTCTCCATGATGTGGATGAGGTCCCAGGATCGAGACCATCTGCATTTTATAAGTGAGGAAAAACAAGCTTAGAGAGGTTGAGGGCTTGAGGTTTCTAATTCAAGGAGAGGGAGCCAGCAGGTAAAGTTCGGGTGTGGCTTCCATGCCCTGAGGCCCCTCTAGCACAATGCTGCATCCCACCTGCCTGTGCTTTGTTAATGCAAACTCCATTCAAGACAAAGGTAATGTGCTACCACCAGGTCATGGTCACAAGGTTCTTTCTTAGGGCGGTCCTGAAGCCCTTGCCTCTATAGGAATGATAAGCTTTGTTCATTAAAAAAAAGTCTTCCCACCTCTGGGTGCCACTGAGCCACCATTTTCTGCACTCCGATGTGTAATGAGGCATGATCACTGACTGCGCAGGCACCCCCAGAGTACACCAGGGCAGGAGCCACGCCCCTGCCTTCCCCAAGCACAACTCAATGTAATCTCGTCCTTTGGAGCTAAATGGGGAGCCTCCAGTGTTCAGAGAAGTCTCTTGCGAACTCCGTGTCTTGCTCTTTCACCTTCCAATAAAGCACTCCGTGCCTCTCAAAAATAATCAGTAATCAATAATTATCCAAATCAGTTCTAAAAAATGCAAGGTTTTATCAGGTAGAAAGTGGTCAAGATCCATCGGAGAAAGCCGATGTGGGTGTCCTGGGAGACGGCCGGGGGTGGTGGATGTGCTCCTTCTGGGAGGCCTGATGAAGGAAGGACCGCGGGAGGGAATGGTGGACACGCCTCCAGGAGCACAGCTCCCTGTCAGCATGCAGAGGCGAGTCTGGGTCGTTAGAGGTGACTGGACAGGTAGAGTCAGAGCCGAGCACCTGCAGGATCACTGATGGAGAGCTTTTAATGTAAGAGGGTGAGCGATAGGAGGTGGGTGTTCGAGGGAGACAGTGTCAAAGTAAATGGGCAGAGCAGGCCAGTGGAGCCCACCGAGGGCCTAGCGGACCAAACCAGAAGGAAAAGAGAGGACTTAATAGTTAACTCGTTCACTAATCATAATTTCAGTGAATGAGCATCTACTGTGTGTAGCTTGGTACTTGCTTCTAGAAGACGAGAAGACAAGAAGACAGTGCCTAACCTAAACCTTGAGTAACCAGGACAACCTCCACAGCCTTACCTGCCATCCCAGCCCCTGCTCTGTGCATGTGCGTGTGCATATGTACACACACGCACAAGGCGCCTTCATGCCCATGCACGCGCACACCCATGCACACATTCATTCATGTCCATGCCCATGTGCACATACATGTGTTTATGTCTCATTCTGTCTGTTCATGCTGCTTTCAGAAACCTTCCCAACATCCCTCCCCCGTCCCCACGCTAGACCTCTTTCCTTGTCAAACTAGAGATTCTGATACAAATCCCATGCCTTACAAATGAGGCTTTCCCCATAATGAGATATTGAAAAAAGAGTCTCTGCCAGACAGCTGAGGAACTGCTTTTTATTACGTGAGACAGGTGCACATTTTTAGCACAGCTCCTGACTTCCAGTAGTTTCTGTGATGTTAGCTGACCAGGCTGGGCGCATAGAGGTGGGGTGGATGTTCTCATCAGCTTGTCCCAGCTGGCTGGGCTGAGTCTGGAGGGTGGCTATGAGTTGAGCTGCAGTTCATTTGGTGGCCCGGTCACTGTGTTGGGATAATTAACTGGGCTGAAAGAAAGCGAAAGAAACTTCTCTGACAGGAAGGTCAGGGAGGATGAACTCTGATGGGAAATTAATGATGAGAGTCTGGAAACTCCATGAGAAGGCTTTGCTGCCTTTGCTCCAGTGGGATGATGACTGGGAGTGCTTCTGCCCACTGGCCCCAAAAGGGGTCTTTTGGAGATTGCTTTTTCTGGGTGTTTCCGCAAACACTCCCCTGCTAGCTAACAACAACAACAACAATAATAACTAAAGTGTCATCAGCAGTATGAACAGTTATTGTGCTCTGGTGCCAAATGCTACGCCAGGTGCTTTGTGTCTGGTCCTTCAATTTACAGTCATGCTGGCCTCTACTATGTATGAGCAGCTGTAACAGAGCTTCATCACTTACCCAGAGGTTACCCAAAGATTCACATTTTTTTATGTGTGTAGAATAACTGGGGGTGTAGGCTGGAGGTGCAGAGGGTAAGAGGATTCACCAGAGACAGAGTGGGAGACAAGACAGTCAGATCTACTGAAATACACGGCTAAGGAGAGCAGCAGGTGAGGTAGGAGAGGTCTGCTGTGCCCTATGTGGGTTACCTCCCTGACTGGGGATAGAACTCAGGCTACAGAGGTAATAGCATTGAGATGTAACATCTAGGCCACCAGGGAGACCCCAAAGATTAACGTTACTAACTGGTAGAATTGGGTTTGACCTAACCTCCTACCACTATGTTATTTCCCCTGTTAGTAGGTCTTATATAGAAAATAAGGCTGGGGTCGGTATGGCTCATGGTCTAGGGTGAAGGTTGGCAAACGATGACTCATTGGCTATTATTTTAATAAAGCTTAAAACTGCATATTCTAGAAGGAGGAAGCATAGTCACACATTTCCATTTACATATCCTTTGTCATTGCTTTCACCCTGTAACCCTTCAGTTGAGTAGTTGCCACAGACTGTGTGGCTCACCAAGCCTAAAGTATTTACTCTCTGACCCTGGACAGAAAATTTGCCAAGTATGTTCTAATGATAAATAAAATTAAGCTGGTTTCTTTGCTGGATGATCTTTTAACCTGAGGAGGTAAATCCTGGAAGGCCAGGAGAAATACATGGCATACAGCAGACCCTCACACAGATGACTAGAGGGTCCCCATTTCATGAGGCATCCTCGAGGGTCCCCATTTCATGAGGCATCCTCAAGGAGATTTTTTTGCAATTTACAGAACAGTTGCTAGCACCTCACTCTACTCATTCGGTCAAGGAGAAAACAGAGGAAAAGTGACTGACTCAAGAGCTTGCAGCTTACATGTGGTGGAGCCGGGACTTGGTGCGGGTTCCAGGGGCTTCCCGTGCAGTGCCATGCATTTGCCAGCTTCAGTAGGAGAGCTTTCCTGGTGCGGCTCCTGGAGCCCCTGCCCGTGAGGGGGTCGTCAGTGGCCATGGCCAGAGCAGCCCTTTCTTCTTTCAGTGGCCTATTTACAATGATGTTCTACAACCCTGTCTTTATGGGGCCTGTTTGTTCTTCAGGTCTGAGAAGAGAAGGAAAAATCATCATACTAATAATGAATGTCAGTTTTAATCAGCATCATCTGACATTATGAGAATTGAATTTCTACCTTTCACTGCATACATTAAATATAAGGCTTTATCTCTTCATGCAGAATTGATTTGCCATAATTCTTTCCTTTGCCCCTTGTCATGTAAATCATGGCATTTCTCCCCCATTGACTGCATGAAGCTTAATCTGCAGAAGCAGATTAGAGGTGAGAATCCAACCTCCCCAACCAGCTGCTGCTGGGGGCATTGTCTGTCTGTCTGTCATGCCCACTGCCACTTTCCCTCTCTAAAGTCCCTCTTTGGGGCTTCCCACTGGCTGGCCGGGCCCTCTGTAAAGGGAGCTGGATGAGAGGGATAAAGGGGTGATGGTCTGGGAACTGAGCAGCCAGCCTTCACAGAAGTATGGCGGCCTCTCTGTGGCGATCTCCAATTCCCGCCACGTGGACCTGTGATGGCAGCATAGTTTGTAAGAACGGACCTCAGGGCCATTTGTAGTTCTTGGTTCACTGCTGAATCAAATCACTAGTGTCTTCAAGAGAGCAACTCTTTCACATAGTTCTCCCAAGGGGTCCCGGAGAATCTCTAATTCCTGTCATTTGTATTGGATGGATAAGGGGACCGATGGGGATCTGGCACAGGGGCTGAGTCTGTGAACTGTGGCTTAAATACCAACTCAAGGACTTCGTGGTAAGGAACAAGTTCTTGGGAAAGCTGTCTCCCACACATGGACCGTGTCACTTCATGAGACATTTATCACACGGCTCTGTGAGGCCCTTCAGCTTTTGTCTTGTTTTGTAACTGTTTCTTGCTACATACCTGAGTAGTGCTTATGAGTTGCAGATCCAAGGCATACAGACCTGGGTTCAAGTCTTGGCTTTCCCGCTTGTTGGTTGCATGGCTTTGGGAAAATTATCCCGCCCCTAAACCTTTGCTTTACTGCCTGTACAATGGGTATAATAATAATGGGCCTGTCCATAAGGCTTCATGGATGGAAGACTGAATGAAATAATCCATGAGAACCATCTCGAACACATAGTAAATGGCTGGTACATAAAAGTTGCTCTTCTTGTTAAATTCTCACTTTTCGCCAGCTGTGTCATGAGGTATAACTTGCAGCATTTCAATGTAGTATGTATACCAATCATGTTTAATAATCATTGACTATCTACAGTGTGTACAGGGTGGCATAAAGTTGGGTAGGGGCAAGAAGGATTCTAATCCCTTAATGAACATCAGGCATTTTAAAAGCAAATGGTCAGTGACAGGTGGTTTTCATACTGTAGGTCATAGCACAGATAGCATGTAATTTAATGGTACTGTCAAAACAGAGCCTCAGGCAAATAAACAGGAGGTTTGACTCAAGTAGGACGTTCTTAGTGCTTTCCACTGGAGAAAGATAATTGAAAGAAAGGAAATTACAAAATACAATTGTAATTTTAAATTTAATGCTCGTTTATTGAAAGTCTGCTATGTGTAAACGCTATGCCCAGAAGTTCATAGTTATGGTACTCCAGCTTCACTTCACAGCAATCCAAGAAGGCAGGTGCCATGGTTATTCCCATTTTACAGATGGTGAAACTAATGCCATCTATATGGTATGCAAAGAGGAAGACATCAATTCCAGAATCAACTCCAAGATGAATTTCTTCCACGGGTCCTCTCCTATCCTGATTTAGCCTCCAAATCCTGTATTGAGCCTCCAGTAATGAGAATGTGTTGTTGAATTAGTCCTCTGTTATTTGAGCTCACTCCATCCAAACTCAGCTGAACCAGAAAAAGCATTCCTTAGAACCCAGGGTTACTGTGGCCAGTGGAATTAGCAGGAGGCGGTTTGCCGTGGGCAAGCCATGGCCAAAGCAGCATGATGATCTGTATAAACTTACTATCAATGGAGATGGCTCGTCGACATTGGTGACTGGAAGTGTCAGGCTGTGGGGAGTTGGGATTAACCACTCTGGCCACTTAGCATTGCCCACCCTAGCAGCTTTTGCAAGCCAGAGGGGTTGGCATGGGCTAAGTAAGGTCCTGGGAGGCTAGGAAGTCAGCCCGAGCTGACCAGGCGGGCAGTGATGGGAAGGAGACTCCACATCAGGACCACCTGAGCATTGCCCGCCATCGCTTAGTGCTGCTCATCGGGGAGTACATGGGCATTCTTTTTAAGGCAAGTGGGTAAACTTCAGCCTTTCCCTAAATGCCAGTGTGCTGGGGAGCCACAGAGACACTGCTGTTATATGTGCACATGCAGGTGTGAGAGTTTCTGTGTATGTGTGTGTGTATTTGGGCTCTCTCTGGAAGGGTTAGGCTTCCCATACCTCTTATTGTTTCTAAGTGCCTTTGCCCCCATACCCCTGTCCTCCCATCTATTCCAACTTCCCGCTATTGGGCCTAGTTTATGAAGTGCAAGCTCTCTCTCCTCCCTCTGATTCAACCAGATCCTCAACCACCTGTTGGAGGCAAGTGAAAGCTATGATCCTACTTGGCTTTCAGAAGAAAAGAGAGAAACAGAATAAACTTATCCAAGTGGGATAGCCAGAATTCAGATCAAAGCCTCTCAATTCTGAAACTCGAACTTTCTACTCTGCAAGTGTTATCCACAGGACCCCTCTGGGATCACAGGCCCTTGCGAGGTGGTCTTCAAGCATCTTGCTGCTAAATAGACTCCTACCTCTTCTGTCTTTTGACTCTGGCTATGTTGGTCTTTTTCTCCTCTAGGCCCTGCATGACCTTGGATTTGTGACTGTTCTTACACACACACACACACACACACACACACACACACACACACACACACAAAAGTCTGGCTGTTTCTTTTGCCTTGTGCTGCCTCCTGCTTTGAGAGGTTGGTGGTTCCTTGGGGTCAGTTACCTGGGCAACATCCTCAGATGTTGGTACAACCACTTCTTATCCCCCTCTGCTGGTAGGGAGGTCACGGAGTTCCTGCAGTCTCAAAGGCCTGCCTAGTAGAGAGCCTCCCTTCCTAGGAACTGTGAGAGTCCCATGGGAAAGCCTACCCCAGAAGGCAGCTCGGCCAGCTCGTGTTTCCCTGCCAAGAAGAAGGGACACTTTAGCCTTTGACTCTGAGGGGCTTTGCCTAGACCCTGAGGTCTTTTCTCCTAGACCTTGGACTGTGTTTCCTCCCTGTTCCCAGGCTTGGGACCCTTTCAGGAGGTTTCAATTTCTGATTTTCATTTTTTTCCCAGAGCGAGATAGCATAGACTTGTCCACCCTGGCCCAACCCCTCCCTCAGCAGGTCCCAAGCTGTCAGTCCTGCAGCTGTAGAGCTACTGCTGCTTGGGTCAGGCAGGGAAAGGGCTTCCGAGGAGCCAGCAGGCAGAGGCAATCCCTCCAGTGTTGAGTCTCAGGCGACTGGCCTGAGGCCAGTCTTTCATCTTCCTGCTCTCCCGCACATGCTCCTGCCCCAACCAGCACCTATCCAGGCACTGCTGGGGAGGGACTGCCCTATGGGGTGATGGGACAGCTGGGCCCCAAAGCCAGGGAGAAATCCAGGCTTCTTGGGGTCCTTCAGACCTTGAGCTTTGCAGCCCTGCAGGAGTGGAACACAGAAAAAGCATCTTCCCAGAGTGACCCCACCCAAGAGGCACAAATTCCCTTCCTCTGATGTAGCCCCTGGGGTACAAGGTCCACCAGGCAAAAGTGGGTGATGTCAGAGTAGTTGTGTGTGGAGTCAAAGGTGGCTTGGAGGAGCAAGGAGGGTTTAGATGTTTCCTCTTACATCTCCCCTGGGGTGTTTTGCTTCCAGAGCTCTAAAATCACTGGCTTCCCCGTCATTTTCTTTATCCTCAGACTGTTGACCTTTTTGGTCCTCTGTCTCAGATGCCCTGCAAGACTCAGGTCAGGTATAATTTCTCTCTGAAGCTTGGAAGGAAGGAAGGGAGGGAGGGAAGGAGGGAGGAAGGGAGGGAGGGAGGAAAGGAGGAAGGAGGGAGGGAGGAAGGAAGGGAAGAAGGGAGGAAGAAGGAAGGAAGGAAAGGAAGGAGGGAGGGAGGGAGGGAGGGAGGGAGGGAGGAGAAAGAAGAGGAAAAGGGAATGGAGAGGAAAGGAGAAAGGAGAGGAAAGGAAATAGTCCCTTGGACCTCAAACCATTCTCAGTCTCTCCAGGCACTTTCACTGAGTCAGCGCTCTGTACCTGCAGCACCCTGGAGACCCCACAGGGTGCCCAGGGAAAGTTGTGACAAGTAGGTGTTGCCTGTTGGACTTTGAAGGATGTGCAGGAATGGAAGGTGATGAACACCTAGGACAGGACTCAGGGCTCTGCCTGGGTAAATCGCTTTCCCGCTTTGGACTACCTTGACTCAATAGGAGAGGCAATCAGACTGTCTTGGCAGGGGGTGTCCTTGGGGTGTGAAGATGCACTGCCCTCACCCCTTGCCCAGAGATGCCGCCTTAGTTGAAGCCCCACTTGCAAATCCTCCACAGTGGTGTCTTAAGCCTCTACAGGGTGGGCAGGGAAGGAGGTTATTCTCTAGTCTGAAAGTTTAGTACCTTTCTACCTTGGCTGTCACTTTTAATAATATGTTTAGTTTTTCAGAAGAAAGGAACACTCTGTATTATGACATGGCAAAGGCAGAGATTCTAGTTTCAAGCAGTCACAATTAATTCTAGCCTCACCATTCACAGGCGGTTTTGACCAATTTGTATCACTTCCCTGACTCTCACTTCTTCATCCGTGAAATGGGGGTCAAGGTCTTTGCCTTCAAGTAGGACCTCTTGTGAGGCAAAGCACGACCTGAACATCAGGAATGAAAACGAGAGGCACAGGGCAGGGCTGGGCTCTCAGCCCTCTCCCGTGAAGTCAGAGGTGGGCATGAGAATGATTTTGCAGTGTTGGACTGTATACTAAGTACGGAGTGTTAACTATCACGATTATATTGTTTCTCATGAAAATCACCTTTCCTCCTTCAAGTCATGCTTACCTTACAAGCCCATGATGTTTCCACTACCTTTGGCAGGGATATTACCATGGAATTCACAGAGAGACTGGAACAAAGAATCTTTTTTCTTCCACAGTCTCAGAACTCTGATGTTTAGCTGAATACACATTCCCACCCTGTTGGATACTATACTTTTCAGCTTCCCTTGTAGTTATATATAGACATGTTACTCAGTTTACAAGTTATATTAGCAGATGCTTAAAGAGTGAGCCCATACCTTTTTTGTTACTGCTTATAGTCTCAGGTCTGGAATTTGGATGTGATGGCTGTAGCTCTCGCAGCCCTTTTTGACTATGAAGATAAAAATAATACCCCAAGAAGGAAGGGAGACTGAAAGGAGCTTGATCCCTTCATGTGGCTCCATATAAATTAATCCTTCTCCAGAATTCTTTATGTAAGAATAACCTCTCTCTCAATTAAGCCACTGTGATTTTGGCTTTCTCTCAGGTGTCAGTTAACAGTGATCTGAGAAATGTGTCAAGCTATTTTATTGTTGTGCAAACACCATGGTGTGTCATTACGAGAACCACATGGGAGTAGCCTACTACCCACCCAGGCTCCATAGTACAGCTCACGGAACTGTCAGTCATTGACTGAAACGTCTTGAAGTAGCGCATGAATATGTATTTAGCAAAAACCTCACTCCAGTGGATACAGATAGAAAGACTCCCCTTTCCAAAAAAGTTAAAAACCTCATCTTCAATAAATGTATGCAAATCGTTTGTACGATCAGACAATGCTTAAAGTCATATTGGCAGATATCATCAATATAACTTGTTGATGGTTGTAAAAAATATGATGCAACCTACATTTTCACCAGCGAAGGGGAGGTTCGATGTCATGGGGTGCAGAGTAGAACATTAGCTGTGAGGTCAGGATCGCTGCAGTGAGAGACTGATCTAAGTCTCACGCTTGGCCCCTCACCAGCTGGTGGCTGAAGCTATTCCTCCATCACCTGGCTAAGTGGTCGCCTTATCTACAGAGGGTGCCGATAATAATAGTGCAGATCTATCATGATATAAGGGTAAAATAAATTGGTGTATACAAAGCAGCTGGCTCGGTGTAATCAGTGGGTAAAATCCAGCAATCCTCCTTTCCTCCTTCTCCTTTTCCCCCCTCCTGTCTCCCCTCCTCTTCTTCCTCTCCCTCATTTCTTCTTTTCCAGTGGAATGCTGTCCCGGTATCTGTACCCTCACCACTACTGCTAACAGGATAGTTTCCCTGGAAATAAAAAAATCAAACATAAGGCACACATATTGTCCAGCATGATCCTGTTTGAGTATGTGTAGCTGTCAACACACAGCAGCAGTGTTTATCTCTAAGGCTTGGATTTTTATGATTTAATTTTTGTCTTTAAGCCTTCCCGTAAAGCCAGCGTTACATGAAAGGCGTGGGATAGTCATTATTTATGAATAAATACAACCTGTTCTTTTCTATAATAAAAAAAAACTAAGCAACCCTGAGCTCTCCCAAGCTTTGGTGGGGTTGGTTCTGGAGGGAACTTGTGAACAGGAAGGCCCCAGCTGGCTGACTCAGCCTCATTGGCCAGATGGAATCTTCAGAGTGGGGCAAGTGGCAGGAGGGGCTGGAGAGACAGGTCTCCCTGGAAAAACTTCATCCTTCCTTCTGAGCTTTCCCTTCCAGCATCTACTCTGACCTGGAACAAGGGCCCTTGGATGTATAAAAGCTGGCCCGAGTTTGGAGTTCAGAGTAAGAGAAATTATATTGCCTCAAAATAAAAAAAAGGGGGGGGGTGGGGAGAAGACAGAAAAGAAAGCAAGTCATCAGCCTGATAGCTGCATATGCTGAGTTAATGCGCTGTGTATTTTGCAAATCCTCTTAGTGGGGGATTGTTTTCTCTCCTGGCTGGCTGTGCAGCTGCAGCACTGATGGGCCTGGGCCTGGCCCCTGCAGATCGGGTGAGCTCTGAAGAGCAGTTGGCCTACAGAATAGGGCTCCTGGCAGATGAGAAGCTGACCCAGGTGCCCTGGTGAGTCCTGGCTTGGCCTGTCTGGGAGAAAGGAAGGTCCTTCTTGGAACAGAAGACAAGGTGGCTGAAAGCATGGAAGGAAGGCAGGAGAGTCCAGTTAGGTCGCTGTGGGCAGGCGCTCCCACCGCCAGGACTTCTTGTGAATAGTTATTCATTTAATTGTCCAGGGACTCAGGTCGGGACCTCTTGGGTTTTCTGAAATCTTGGTTCAAGGACGACAGCAATTTGACTCATAGATTCTTTCTTCCCAGACCCCAAACCTTTCTTCTTTGAGCTACCATTTACTCGCACTTACTATACACTTAATAACATGTGCTTTTTGCTAAGCAATGCCAGCGTGTCACCTAATCATTGTATTGCCTGATAAAGCTGTCCCCATTTTACAGATGAGGCAACTAAGGTTCAGAATCTCAACACTGCACTGATTGTTAGTAGCTGAGCCGGGAGATCTGGTTGCAAAGCTTGTTCTCTGAACACAGAAATTCTTGACCAAGCTCACACATCAGAGTTGCCCGTGGAGCCTGTTACTTATATCATACCCACCCCAGTCTTCCTGAATCACTGCCAGATGTATTACGGCTGATTCTGATGCACAGCCTGGTCGGAAAGCAGTGCATGCACTTGTCTGTCGTGGCCGGGCTACTGTTTCACTGAGTGCTGGCTGAGCAGATCCCAAGAGCCTGTGGTGACTAGCATTCTAGAAAAGGGGGCTGGATTTGTGTTTGGGGATCTGCATCTTCTTTTCGATCCAGCTCTTCCCATCTTGGTTAGCTTCTTGCAGACGCCAGCTGACGCACAGGCTGGGTGGTGCTAGGAGCTCCTGACCAGGAATTAGTACCCCCCCTGCTTCCTTCCATGCCTGCTAGACCTGATCTTTGTCCCTCAGGAGTGGCGTGGGAACAGGTGAGGGACCCTCTGACAGGGAAATGCCTGCCCCCTTGGGACAGGCAGGCCCACGAGGGCCCTGGTCTCCAGAGGACCTGTGAGCAGCTCTGTCTGGACAGTTGGCGGGGGCACGCTCGCCAGCCCTCGGTCACAGCGTGGACTCAGCTCTCTGCTCAGCCCGTGACAGCTGAGTTCCCTTGGGAAAGCTATTTTCTGTGTTTGTTCTTTCCTTATCTCACTTTGGCTGTTTCCTTCTTGCTGTTCAGCAAGCAAGCAGCAGGCTCCCTGTTAGGACCTGCGTAGCCAGAAATGAAGCAGAGTCTAGAGACACAGGCGACTGGAGTGATAGGCTATAAGTAGAATGCTACAGTGTGCTGTTTCCCGCTGTGGCGATGGAAGCAAACCTGGTCCTGAGAGTACAGAGGGGACCTGCTGTTAAGACTGGCAAAGGGAAAGCTGCCTGGAGGAGGTGACTGACTGGTGAGGTACAGCTTGTGAAACACGTTGAATAACACCTCTAGTTTGTAGACTAGATAGGAGTGAACATGAGCAAACTGTCATGTATTCATTCATCCAGCAAGCAGTTATGGAGGGAGGGGTCATGTGCCAGGAACTGTTCTAGGCACATGTGCCAGGAACTGTTCTAGGCACATAGATGAATGGGAAGGACACAGGCAACAAATAAATTCTCTCCCCCCCACCCCACACATATCTATATGTGATATACACATGCAGTATATGCACAGGCAGATATACATGCAGTATGTATCTGGTATGCGTAGGGGGTCGGGGGGGCATGTGAGAGGGAGAAAGACTGCTACAGAGAATATAATGCTGTGGGAGGGGAGGGAGCAGACTTGCCATCGAGGCTTCTGTGATAAGGTGACATTTAAGCAGAGGTGAGGGAGGGTCAGTGAGGCAGACGGGAGGTGAAGACAGAGAATGGAGGGGGCAGGTCCACTGTCAGATTTAGAGATTACATTGTCCCATCTCACCTAGTACTGTGGATACAGCAGAGCCCCAGCGATAGCTGGGGGCTCCTAGGAATAGAAACTCTGAACAGAGTGAAATTTCTCCACAAAATAGGGGTAAAGAGAGATTAGAGTCTTTCAGTGAGAATGAGAGAATCAGATTCTCAGCCCAACTGTTATTTTTCCAAATAAAATATCAAGACACATTCTCAGGACTTGGCCAGTTAAATAAAAAGCCCCGAAAGGTTGCAAATTTTATGTTTAGGTATGTGTGTGTTGCTGTGTAACAAACGACCCCCCCCCCAATTTTAATAACTTTAAACAGTAAGGCATGCATTTTCTCAGTTTCCGAGGGTCAGGAGTTCAAAGGCATCTTGACAAGCTGGTTCTGGCTCAGTGTCTCAGAGGAAGGTGTCAGGATTCAGCCATCTGCGGGCATTTGAAGGCTTGACCAGGCCTGGAGGACCATCTCTAAGATGGTCCACTCACAAGTTCATCCTGAGGGTTGGAGGGGCTTTGGTTTCCTGCCAGATGGATCGCTCCAAGGGCTGCTGGAGTGTCCTTGACTTCTCCCTATGCAACAGACTCAGAAACAGCAAGGCAGAGGCCTCAGAAGCCACACAACGTCAGGTCTGCATGTCTGGTTTATTATGAAGGTATGTCTCGTTCAGAGTAGGAGAGGCCGTGCAAGGGAGGAGGTACTAGGAGGGAAGGGCCAGTGCAGCCCTCTGGGAGACTGGCCACCATTATAGGCAGCTCATGAAAGTTTTTGTAATGGAGGTAACATTGGTTGACAATGCTGTATATGACAATATGTGTATGATTTATTTATGCATATAAGAACTGGGGAGTAGGCCAGAGGTGCAGGGGGTGAGAGGATTCACCAGAGACAGAGTGGGGAGCAGAACAGGAGGATCTATTGAAATACACTGCTGAGGGGAGCAGTGGGGAGACAGGAGAGGTCTGCTGCGCCATATGGGTCACCTCCCTGGCTGGGGATCGAACTTGTGCTGAAGTGGGTGTGGATGCTTCATAGTACAGTGCTTAACCCATTGTGCCACCAGGGAGGCCTGAAAATCTACTTTTAAATGACATCAAATTAGCATTCTTCCAAATTTGTGATGTGATCGTTAATAAGTAGGCTACTTGATGATTTGACTGAAGGTCAGGTCGGTTCCCCAAGAACAAGGCAAGGGGCCCAGACTTGGAGATCATTCAGAACTGAGGTTTACACAGAATTCTGCCAACTGTGCTTGGACACATTACTTAGTCTTTTTGTGCCTCAGATCCCTCACCTGAAAAGTGGGGAGCAATAATAGCCCCAAACTTGGTGGCTCTTAGGACTAAAGGAAGACAGTACTCATCCATGGGGTCCCCACCTTACAGCATAGATGTTAAGGGTACTGAATTCTAGGCTTACCACATATGGGATATTTGACTTTGAGCAAGTTTCTTCACCAATCTGTGCTTCTCTTTCTGCTGCTGCATAGCGTAATAGCATAATAGTTTCTGCCATATGGAGTTGGGATGCGGGTAGAATTTTTATAAAGTGCTTACACTGTGCTTGGAACATTCTCAGTGCTGTATAAGTACCTGTGAAATCAAACATGGACTTGGGACATAGTATGTGTTTAACAGCAAGCAGGTAGTTCTTTCTCCGTACCATCCAGGCTTTTACCCCATGACCGAGATTAGAATAACTAGAACATCTGGACAAAAATGGTCTGTTCCCTGGTGAGTGGGAGTATTTAGATGGAGGGTGAGAACCTCTTTGAGTGGTCTACTGTGCTTGCTGTTCCTTGTTTTCTCACGGTCTCACATTACCCAGGCTCCTTCCTATCTTCAAATGCTGTCTTTACTTTTCCGTGGTTAGTGAAAAGCTGCCCCTGGCCCCAGGATCCCTGTGCCGTGAGCACTCAGTCATCATCAATCATGGGGTGGGAGTGAATGAACTTCGCTAAGCAAAGGTGAGGCTGCCACCTGAACTTGTGACCTGAAAGCCACAGAGAGAAAATGCAATTCCCTTCCAGAATATCTCCGTTAACCCAACGTTTGCTCCTAAACATCAACTGGCAGAAACTTCTCCACAAGGTCCCCCCTGTTCCAGTGCGATGTTGAGTTGGGGGTTGCGGGGTTTGGAGCAGCAAGAAACAAAAAGAAGCTTGGAAGAGTTGTCTCTAAAAAGGTCCACAGCTTGCTCATTCTGAATCGGGTACTCTCAGAGCTCATTTAGTGTTCACAATCATCCAAAGGTCATCTGCTCGTCCTTCTGATTTTACAGATGAGAAAACTGAGGCAACGAACAGTTAAATAACTTGCACGAAGACACGCCCTTGGGAAGCAGCAGAGGGGTCAAACTCCACAGCCTGGCTCTGGAGCTCTGGCTCCCATGAGCCCTCTTTGCTGTTCTGGTACCTGTCTTCAGACCATCTCTGGATAACTTGTGGCTCCTCCAGAGAAGCGGTCAACAGAGAGGGGCAGAAGCCTGGTATTTTTTTTAATACACATCCCACTGAAGGCTGTGATCAAATTACTGTATTTCTTCCCACCTCAATTTAATCCTCTACAAAACCAGGTCCCAGAAAGTGCCCCCTGCCCCCACTGGAGAGGGCCCAGCCTTTGGGAATTTGGCAAACTTAGTGTGGAACCCTGGCTTCTTTGGTGAGGACCCTCAGTGATCCTCTGAAGCTCAGTCTCTTTCTATAAACAGAATGATTTAGCTAAGTCCAGAAAGAGGCAGTTAAAACTGAATGAGAAAATCTATACATCCAGTGTGACAGATAGAAGGTAATCAGTAAAGATTTCTCCTTGTTTCTGCCCACCTCCATATATATCCTGGATCCTGAATTTTTAAAAATCACAAAGCAGTTTATTTATTGCACAAACATATACTCCTACCTGTTTAGGCCCATGTTTATCCTGTTGTAATCATTCAACTATCCGTCTGCTTGTCCATTCATCCATCTGTCCATCTGTTCACTCATCTGCATGTTCATTCACTCAAATATTTAGTGAGCTACTGTCCTTCACGAGGTCCCAGAGCTGAGTTCCTTCTCTCAATGAGCTCATCATCTGGGTTCAGTGGCTGCTGTTGAGTGTCACGTCACAATCAGATGTACAAAGCTTGACTTGGTCAGGTTTAATTCACCAGGTTGACAGCTCTGTTATTAAAGGAGCTTTCCCCAAAGGTCTTTACTCACTTAGTAGTAACGTGCTATGGTTAAACCATTAGTTTAAACTCTCATCATGTTCAAATCTGTTTTGTTGAAATAGATCCACCGTCAACGTCTGTCCATCGCCCATTCATTTCCTGGGGCCCTAGCACGGCCACTTTGCTTAGCACACCTCTGGGTTATTAGATGTCTTAGAAGGCAGAGCAGCTCCGGTAGCCAAGGCAGGCACAGCTGCCTTTGCCATCTGGGTTGGGGGATTTCTCCAGGAGTGCTAACCTCCTCTAATTGGTCTAAACGGTGAGCAATTAATGACGTGGAACCTCTTTGAAGGCACTATAAATAAAAGACCAGGAACCTGAGATTGAAGTGAACCAGAGATTACAGTAATGATGATGAATTGTTTCTCCTAGAGGGTTTTTGTTGCTTTTTTTTTTCTTTCTTTTTTTTAAGGAAGAGCTAGTTAGTATCTCTCAAGCATGATGACCCCACACCAGGGTAAAGGAGAGAGAGGGGAAGGATTTGGTTTGTAGCTGGTGATGTTGGGAGGAAGAACTGTTTTGAGTCATTCCTCTGGATGCATGAACCATACGTGGCATGGTGTTGGCGCTGAAATGTCTATTAAATCTATGAAGGAATTACTTCCAGAGTGAAGTAGGATGCCGTTTGATATCTTCAACTTACAGAGTGAATGTGACTCAGTATCTTTAATTTGGGCATATGGACAGCTTGACCTTGCTGAACCTTGGCTTTCCTGTCTATTAAGTAGGGATGAATCTAGGGCCCACTTTTCAGGGTTATTTGTGTGGTCTAAATGCAGTCATGTAATATTCATAAGTATATCTCCAGTGCCTGGCCCAGACCTGCCATGTTGTAAGAGCACATCAAATGTTGTTCTTCTGTCCTGTAAGCACTTATCTTAGACATTCTATTAGATGGAGTATGTTTATCTCCATGTGCACAGGCTTGATAAATCTCTAATCAAGATGATCCAATTTTCTTTGCTCTTTTCTGTGTTAGGTTAACCGAATTGGCAGCCTTAATTCTTCACACATATGCATGCCCTCTGCCTCCTTGCCATATATCTTTGCATTTTTTTACCAAAGAACCTCTTGCTTGGTCCTGAGTCTCATGGTGTGACATTTTTTATGTAATACATACAGCGGCTTGAAAAGATGTTGGCACATTTCCACTCTTTCTCTTGCTCCTATTCTGTGCCGTGAGAAGGTGCCTAGGCTAACCTGCTAGAGGGAGAAGCATCCAGAAAAGAGTAGAATCACCTAACAGCTGCCAGGCCACTGGTCACGAGTGAGCTGAGCCATCACCAACGCTGCCCATCCAAAACTAGCCTAAATCATAGACCCATAGACCCATGAGCAAATAAATGCTTACTGTTTTCAGCAACAGACTTTGGGGAACTTTGTTATATAGCATTATTGTGGTAATAAATAGCTAATACACTCCTAATATCTGACATAGAGCTCGAAAAGTCTGACAGATGATGAAACATTGCTTGTCACTTGTTTTTAATCACCTCTGAGAAAAATGATTGGTCAGAAGGAAGCTAGTCTAACTGCTTAAATGATTTTGAGCATTATGGAAAGTTCCAGCCATCCCTGCTGGGCTGCTTCTCTTGCACAAAGTAGAGTCTGCCACAATCATAATAATAATGATGCTATGAAAATCTTATTAAGCTTTACCAATCTTTCAGATGTTTTATCTAAATTACTCTGGTAGCCGCGGGAATGCTCTTTCTGATAGATGAGGTGACTCAGGCAGGGCCACACAGCTAGTGAATGGTAGAGAACTCTTGATACAGGTGTATGAATTTACTCTGGCTGCTGTAACAAATTACCACCAATTTATTGGCTAAAAAGCCACAAATGTATTATTTTGTAGTTCTATATGTAGGAAGACTAACAGAGTCTCAAAATCAAGGTGTTAGGGGTAATAAGTTTGTGTGTTTGGAGGACCTCATGAATCTTTGTCCTTGACTTTTGTGATTTCTGGAGGCTGCCCACCAATTCCTTGGTTTGTGGCCTCCCTGCTTTCATCTCTACACCCAGCAGTGTGGAATCTCTCTGACTATTCATTTGGAGCCGTATCTCTCTGACTCTAGTTGGCAAAATTCTCCCACTTTTAAGAATCTTCATGATTAGATTTGGGTCACCTGGATAACTCAGGATTCTCTCCCCATATTAAGGTTAACCTTAATCTCATTTGCATGCAAAGTAACGTAGTCATAGGTCCCAGTCACAAGGATGGGTTCATCTCTACAAGACCACTATTTTGTGCCCTATACAAAGGGTCATCTATATTTCTAGTAACTCATCATCTCACAAGATTTGGGCAGCCTAAGACCCCCCCTCCCACCCCTTCCTTCTTCTTTATTTTCTGGACAATAGTGCAGTAGCTATAGTTTTAAAACTCAGCTGGAAAAGCTCAGCATTCGGCCAAGCAGAAAGAAATGCTAAATTTGCTACCCCAAAACAGATCTGGAAGCAGAATTGCATTTGAGTTCTTTGAGTCCAAGATATTTATATTCCTATAAAATCACTTATTGTTAGCTAGAGACATGTTTCTGATTAAAATGGTCCAAAGGGTGTGTTCCTTCAGCATATATTGCTTACTCATCTCTCTTGGTGTAAAGAGACCAGATCCTGTAGGAGAAATGGATTTATTTTATGGCGGGGCAGCAGCAGCAGAAATTACTTCATGCAAATGAAGCTTGGCAGTGTGACTTCATGAATAAGAAATGAGCCCACACCTCCTCTCCCCACAGGCGATATTGCTCACTGGGAAATTAATTGTGGCATTCGCTGGGTGGCCCCAGCTTCTCTGTCAGGGTTTTAGGCAGACACAAAGATGCTTCCCTTCACTCAATTGGATATAAAGCATTTATATCTTTTATAGCTTTGCTCCAAGTTGTAAGTGAACAATGGTGAGTCTCAAGTCTCCTGGAAGCTTCTGGAGACTTTTCAAGACTGAAGAATTTGGGGTGAAAGCCAGCGCAGCACTGAGCCACATGCAGTGGCTGGAGTTCAGAGCGTCTCTGAGTTGAAGGGACCTAAGGTGCCCTGACTCCTTTGAATGACACTGCGTAAGTGCTTGGTCTCAGGAGCTCAAGATATCTGAGCTCAAATCCCTCTTCTGCTCCTCTCTAGCTGTTCTCGTGACCTTTAGTTACTTAATCATTCTGTGTTTCAGGTTCTGTACCTACAAATTAGAGTAATAATAGCACTCATAGTATCCTGTGAGCATTAAACAAGTAAATGGGCAGAAAGCACTCAGAATAAAACAAAGAACTTCACCGAGGCCATGCTATCGAAGTTCCAGATGATATTACTTTAGCTAAAATAAAAATGAATGGAGCATTTCATTGCTAATTTCTTTGCTTCTGATGATGATCAGTATTCACCGTGTCATCACGTTGAAGTAGGAAATTAGATCTGAGAATGAGAAGTCTTGGGTTCTAGTTCACGTGTTGGTGATAAGCTGTGGAGGCAAAACTCTGCCTGTATTTCCTCATCTGATGGATGGGCTAATGCTTGTTCTACCTATATATACCACCTAACAAGTCATCTCAAAATTTAAGTTTTGCCTTAAGATAGCAATCATTTTATTATAACTTACAATTACTAGGTCAGGAATTTGAGCAGGGCTCAACAAGGGAGTCTTCTGCTTTCTATAGTATTAATGAAGGTTTCTCATAAAATTCAACCAGTAATGGTACAGTGCCAGGGTCTCCCTGGTGGTGCAAGGAGTTAAGTCCCAGCACTATGAAGCTCTCCACAGCCACTGCAGCATGAGTCTAATCCTCTGCCAGGTAGGTGACCCACATGGCGCAGCAGATGTCTTCTGTCTTGCCTGTTGTGTCTCTCAGCAGTGTGCTCCAGTCAGTCTGCCTGTTCTGCTCCCCACTCTGTCTCTGGTGAGTCCTCACTACCCCCGCCCCCACCTCTGGCCTGTACCCCAGTCCTTGTATGCATAAATAAATCCTTAAAAAAAAAGAAGTTGTGCAGTACCTTGCCTGAAGGGATCACTGCAAGGCTGGATTTAGTTGAAACAGTTACCCTGAATGTCTACATGTGACCTCATCAGCATAATAGCTTTAGGTTTGAGTTCCAGTGTTCCCGGTGACCATGTCCCAAAAGACAGGGAATGGGAGTGGCCAGCTTTCTAAGACCTAACTCTGGAAACTGGCAGTGTCACTTCTGCCATATTCCTGGTCAGAGCAGACGTAGATTCCACCTAGATTCAAGGGCAGGGAACATAGACTTCATCCTCGGATGGAAGAAGTGTCAAAGAACTTGTCTTTATTCCCTGCAATGAGTCTGGTCTTCTGGTCATGACATCCGGGTACAAAGTACTATGTAAACATGGTGTGTTTTAAAGTGAGTGGTGTATAATCTTTTTCAAAGATCTCTTCTCAGCTCATGATGGTGACATACATACAGGAATCTTCAGGGCTTTGGTCTTACTATGTGATAGACATCTAGGGCTCCTAGGTTGTCAAGGCTCCAGGCCTCATGGAAGAGATGAATGTTTTGTTTATGTCAAAGCTATGTTAAAATGGCGCTCACTGCTTGGTGACTGACAGAGTAAAGATAGTCAAGTGCAAGCTGAATGACCGCTCCTTAAAGATTTCCAAACAGTCTATGTGAACAGTGGAATGAAGCTCTGTGAGATACGCTGAAGGGAGGACAGCTTTTGAATCTTTGCTTTCTGGGGAAGTTTCGCTGGTGTTGTTTTCTCCATCCAAAGTGTCGGCCGTGAGGGCAGTGTAGAGTGGCTAACAGACCAAACCCAGTGGGGGCTTCAGTTGAAGCAAGAACTGCCTCTGCAGATAGTGCCGACCACCAACACGGACAGCAGGGAAGGGAACTGGCATTTTTGAGAGGCCCCTGGAGAGTGGTGATGGAGAACTGTGCTGAGCTATGAACACATGCTCTGTAGAGCCTCGCACTTGCCTTGTGAGATGAAATTATTCCCCAGATATCTTAGATGAGGAAACTGAGGCACAGAGCAGTTACATTTTTTTGGCTATAGTCCACAAAGAGAACATGATGTAGTTCAAACTTCAAACCCTGCCTGTGTGACTCCAAAACTCAGCCTCACCCCTGCTCACCCCCCTTGTTGGGACAACACTAGGTGGGCGAGGCTCCCTTTAGTTACAAATGACAGAAACTCAATTAGGACTAGGTTAGGTGACGGGGCATTTAATGGAAGGCACTGGACAAACACAGAGAATAAGTAAATCCTGGAGAAGGTGGCAGAGACGTCAGCTTCAGGAGCATATAGACAGCTGCACCCGGGACAGCCCGTCACGTTCTTTATGTAGCTTCTGCCTCGGTTTCTCTCTGCATGTTGGTGCAGTTCTTCTCTCATACTGCAGACTACCTTCATCCAGGTGGCAGAAAGCCTGGCCACTAACCATCTCCAAAGTTCCTTACTTAGAGCTGTAAAAACTGACTGCAGGCTTTGGAGAGAATGCTCAAAGAGGAAAAAAAAAAACTCTGAATTTTGGTGTTTGTTTTCCATTCCAACAGAATGTGCAAGTAAGTTTCTATTTCCATAGTTACTTTCTCTTCTACTGATTATATTGGAGTGGCCATAATGTTATTTTATGGAAGGAAAGAGAGTCCTACTTGTGGTGATATCTATACAGTTATTTCCATAAACAATTTTGTGTCAGGAACTGCCATGGGGCTGGGAATAGAAAATCTTCCAAAACACACAAAGAGGACTTGAAGCAATGTGAAATGGTGTGCTACTTTGATGGCTGCTATTTCACAAAGAACCATGGGAACACCCAGCAGTTTGATGCATAAGATCTCTCAGCTTGCTGCATGGGTGGTCAGAGGCAGACTTGGAGAAAGGAAGGAGGACAGTGTGTGTCCAGACCCCTTTCAACACCTACTTCCCATTGGTCCATGTGCCCAGTGGAGATGCAACTCTTCTTTACTTTAAGCGGGCATCCTCCTGGTTCTGTCAGCATCCTCACAGAATGTCAGTTCCTGTGCCAGGCTGAACAGTGCTTCATCCAAGTCTAAAAGGAGTGAGAGGAGCCAGGAACTCTGCATATGGTTGGGAAGTATCTGTGCTCCCAAGACTTGTAAGTAGCCTATCTCAAATGGTAGAATCACTGGGGCCCAAGACAAGCGCAGTAGCAGTCTTTGAGAAGGGCTTTTGGTAAATGTCTGAAGTTGTATTCAACTTGCTGTGTGATCTTGTCAAGTCACTGAATCACTCTGAGCCTCGGTGTCCTCGGCTGTGAATGGGACTTCTAGTACCTACCCACCTTCCAGGTCAGAGATAATATCAGTCCCAGTTGAATGTGGCACGAGGCACCTAGCAACTGCTAAATGCAGGGCAACCATGACTTGTTAGGTTATGAGTGACCCCGTTCTGGTGACATCAGCATGACTGCATTCCCTGGAGGAAGAGCACTGAGGTTTGAGAAATGCTCTTGAGCTGGCAGATTTGTGAGGAAAATGCAAACAGGGAGAAGACCCCATCTAAGAAAGAAATGCACAAAATGTGTGCCCATTGTTTGCTGCTCACACAGAATGTGCTATATAATTTGTGGGGCTCACAGCAAAATAGACACACGTGGGGCCTCTTGTTGAAAATTAGGAATTTCAAGATGGCGTTAGCAGAGCATTAAATCAACTGCGGGGCTCCTTTAAGCATAGGGCCTGGCATGATTGTGCAGCTCACACGCCCTTAACACTAGCCCTGTCCCTGCATGGACACATGGCCAGAGTAAAGCATGTGCTGCCGTGGGCCAGAGCTTTGCAATGTTCCCTTTTCCCTAGCAACCTCTCTTCCTGCCTGTGCCTGGCTTGATGGGGTCTTAGAAACCTGCTAGGAGTGGGCAGGATTTTGAAGCTGATTGAAAATGCCTCTGCCTGGGCCCCATGGTGTCATCAGCAAGTCAATGTATAGCACAGCGATTAAGGGCAAATATAGAACATATATGTATATATAAATTTTTTTCTGTTGACACGATTCTATGTACTTACAGGAGTGTTGCCATGGTGATTAGCAGGGCCAGCTGTTGTTTAGTTTTCCCCCAAAGAATTGTATGGTAATGATGGTACCCTGGAGAGTTTTCCTAGGGCAAGGAATGATATTAAAAATCTTCAAATCAATGAACAGGTAGTATATGGACTCATTCCTCATTACTTGCAATTAACAGGATTTTACAGCACTTTCATGAGAAATAGCTAATTGGGGATAGACACATAGAGAATGGTCTACCTTTGGAACCTGGTTTGAATCCTTGGTCTGTCACTTAATCATGTCAATTTACTTCTCAGAGTCTCAGTTTCCTCATTAGAAAGTGGGGGTCATTATACCAAACTTGTGGGAGCATTTAACATTAAGTACATGAAATACTCAGCTTAGTTTCTAGAACATTGTACATATCTACTATTTGGTTGCTCTGATGATGAAATTAATGAAATAATAGTAGCAATAATACTTCTACTTATTGAGGACTTCCACCCATGGTCCTGATGTATATGTGCATTATCTAATTTAATCTTTGTAACAACCCCATCAAGTGAGTAAGTTGTTATTCTCATTTTATAGATGAAGACACAAGGAGGTTAAGAGACTTGCCTGAGGTCACACAGCTAGTAAATGACTTGCAAGAATTCAAACCAGGGTATTCCCAAGCGCTTAACTGCATACATGGCACCCCTGGGACGAAGATTAATAATGACGTGAAGCCCAAATAAATGCTGAGAGACTTGCAGTTTTCTATATTTCAAGTTGGTTCTAGAAGATTAGTCCTTCATGCAATTAGGACACTTTCTCCTACAACATAAGGCGCGGTGGGTGAGAGGAGTGAGAACTGACTAACAATCGGTTGCTGGTGGGCACTGCCCTCTGTACCAGCTTGTTTAGCTCCAGAGTGTAATGGTCTCTTCCAAGAATTGTCCTCCTGATTCCTCTGGGTTTTCAGGAACTCCTACCTGTCTGATCCAGGACTCAGGTAGTGGCTTAGGATTAGGACCAGAAGGTGCCTTAGACACGTGGCAGGCTTTTGGGCGTCTGTGTCCCTGCTTTAGGCCAGCTCTGTTTGGCTGGGTCTTTACTCACAAGGGCATGGGTAACTTTGGGTCCTGATTTGGAGACTTTATTCTTTTTCTTTTTTTGGTTGCACACTAATTGTATTAAAGTTCTTTCCATGAAAGGTCTTACTCACTAGAGTGTGTTTTGTCTTAATGTGGCAGATGGCAGAAGCTATTTAGACTAGTCAGGTTTGAGGGTTTTGAGGACTTCCACCCATGGTCCTGATGTATATGTGCATTATCTCATTTAATCCCTGTAATAATCCCATCAAGTGAGTAAGTTGTTATCCTTATTTTATAAATGAAGACACGAAGTTGAGAGTAAATGATTCCCTACTCTGTAACAGATTTGGTGACTCTGGTGGGACTTGTAGAAAAAGGTCAGAAATGGCCAGACAAGTCTGGAAGGAAAAGAATAAAATCAAAATCAAGATTAAACCCTGCCAGGCCTCCCTGGTGGCACAGTGGGTTAAGCAACGTACTATGAAGCAAACCACAGCTGCTGCAGCATGGGTTCAATCCCCACACCTCTGGCCTGTACCCCAGTTCTTGTTTGCATAAATAAATAAATCTTTAAAAAAAGAATTAAAAAAAACCCATAAATACTGCCATTGTTAACCTTCCCCTGATCTCTCATGCGCATCTGTTTCAACTAGGCCAGGACAAGAAGTAAGCACAGTTTCTTCACATGTCTCTCTGTTCCTGTGCCTCTTCCAGGTCTCCTAACTCTCCATCCTCATTCCTCCAGTCTCCAATCTCCCCTCCAGCTTCTTCCTCCTCAGCTCCACCCTCCCTTGGGTAGATCGGAGAACCCGAAACCTCCCCTTTGTTATGGGACCACCCTGTTACATTGTAGTCACCAGTCTACATTTAGTGGGGCAGAGACTGTTTTCAGTGTGTCTGAGCTTCAAGTTCTCGGAGGAGCATCCAGATAATAATACATCTTGGATAATTACAGCCCAGAATTTGGACAGGAGTGTCTGTGCCCTGCACACCTTGGGGGGACTGGAATATTTTATTCAGCTTTTTCTTTTTTCTTTCATCCTAGGCCAGATGGTAAACGAATTAGATGCAGATACATTTAAGATCTGGAGGAATTGGACTTGTATTCCTCATACTAGTAGTTGGTTTTTTTTTCAAACCAGTATTACAAACTACTTTTCCCACCTTTTTATCTTGCTGAACTGCAATAAGTGATAATGCAATCAGCTGAAGATGGGAAGATAATTGGTGTCTCTCCTTCCCTTTGCTGGTCTTTTGGATTTCATCAGTGTATATCTGGTAAGCCACAGATTCGGTGCCCCTAGAACTCTAAGGAAGAAATGGAATTTTATTCTGATAAGCTGGGCAGGTGAGCCCCTGACATTTGCTGGAATTGCTTTAATCTTGCCCACAACATCCAGTTGGAAAGAAATGTTGTGAGCTAGATCTTGCAGCTCCAAGAATGGGGGTGGGGGAGGGTCCTTTCCCTCTCCTGATGTGGGGGGTGGTATTCTTCCTATGGGCATTAACCTTTACCAGGAGGAACTAGCTAATGGTTTCAGTTCTTTGACTTTTTCAGGTGCAAGCAGATTCTTAGAAGGGGTTGGAAAACCAGAGGCTATTTCACAAATTGGAAAAATACCAGAAAGACCTTTAAAATGGAAGCAGGAACCGAGAGAGGGATACAGCATGGGAAGGGAGAGGGAGCCCACTTGGATCTGTAAAGGACTGAGCAAAGCCTTTATGGGCAGTGAGAGTAACAAACCCTTCTCTGGCTTGGTCCACCAGGCACATGATATGTGAGCTCGTTGGCCCTCACTGTTACACTACGAGTCTGATACAATTGAGCTACCCTGTACCCACTCTCAGACAACACCAATAATTCCACCATGACAGCACTAATAGCAGTGACTGCAGTTTATCACTGACAACTAACTAGCTCAGTGCTAAGTCCTTACCTCAGATAACCCTAACAGGTACCCGCACATGGAAGTCTCTACTGTAAACTGGACAGGTGAGGAAACAGGTGGCACGTGGTGAAGTGGGCTGCAGAGGGGACAGGACAGAGCCAACTCTCAGGCTAGGGCTGTCCAGAACTGAAGTTCAGTCTCGGTCCTTCCACAAGCTCTTTGTGCACAACCAGAAATTTGCTTTTTCTCTGGGAGCCTGGGCAGTGCTGGACTTTTTTTTTCTTCTGTCTTCTTCGGCAGCTATGAAGTAGGCACACAGAGGGAAGACAGAAAACAGGGAGGACCACACATTATCCCAGCAGGAAGACTGGCTCTCTGCTTCCGGTCAGAAGCTCAAGCAGGGCTGTGGTTGTGCTATGTGTATTTGCTTTATGATGTGCAATGTGTGTGTCGCGTGTCCATCTTCCTTGGCCCTCACTGCAAGGCTGAGGCAGGCTGACTCATTAATCTTGTTTGTGGCTGAGGGCCGGGTCCAGGAAGTTTAAGTGACTTGTCAGGGTCATAGAGCCAGCGAACAGCAGAGCTGCCCAAGTGCCCATGTCCCCTGACACCCATATCTGGCCACGGTTGTCACCAGAAAGAATAGCTGGGAGGCTCAGGGGCTAACAGAGAAAAGGCCGGCGTGGGGAGAGGGAGCCAGTGAAAATTTGGAACTTGCCTTCTCCTCAGCATCCAGCACAGGCAGCCATGAACCCAAGAAAGCCTCCTGGGCTGCTTAAATGCGGTCCCAGGAGGCTTGAAAATGAAGAATTCTTGAAGTTTCCAGAATAGGCAAATACAGGAAAGTAGATTCATGATTGCCTAGGACTGGGGAAGAATGGGGGGGAGGACAGAGAGTGACTGCTTAAGGGCACTGAGTAGGAGGGTGTTAAGTGGGAATATTCTAGAGTGGCTGCACAACTCTGATAAGATTAAGAAACACTGAGCAGCTGTACACCTTAAATAGGTGAATTGTATGAGAACGATCAATAAATTGTAAACTGTACAATAAAGCTGTTATTTTAAAAAATGAGGGAGGCATTTGGGGGGCGTGGAGCAGGGAGGGGTGAGTATATGAGAAGTGCCAGGCTGGGAAGAGGAAGTTTCCTCATAAAGCTCTTCTGAGGTCATACAGCTTCTGGAAGACGATACTGTCAACTCCTCACAGGAGAATTGCTGTTTCTCTACTGGCTCCTATCATTTCTGGTCCGGCCGGAGGTGATGAAGGAAGAGCCAAATGGGAAGTGCGAACCTGGTGACCTGAGAGCTCGGCAGCCTCTCCCCATCCCTGCCTCTGGCATGGACACCAGCCTTCCTCTGACCCAGGCACCTTATGCGTCCAGCAAGCCCAGATGTAAAAACAAGGCCCTATCCAGGAGCTGTATTTGTCAAGCAAGAATGGAGGGAGCCAGCAACTACACATTCTAAAAGCAGGAATTCTGCACCTCGTTCTCTGGGGCCCCTGCCTTTCGTGCCCCACCCTAATCTTCGGGATTGCTCTGCCTAGACAGATTCCAAAGAAAAGAGGCAAACTCTGTTTCTCTTCCCACCAGGCAAGTACCCTATTCCCGGGGAGCTCTGTCCCCAGGAGATTCTGTTGGGACCCTCAGATGCCCTTCCCAAGGCACCTAAGAAAGATGAGGGTGTTTGGTCGATGCTGGGGCCATTCTGAGGGGTGGATGGAAGTTCAGAGTCCAGTGCCTTTTTGTCCAGGAAAAACAGCTCTGTCATTTGCTGTTAATGAACCCCAGTGCTGGCAACTTCCTTTCTGGAAAAGTCGAGGAGCACAGCTGCGAAGACCACAGCTGAGAGCAGGTGTCCTGCAAAGAAGACTGAGGAGGGTAGGAAGTTACGGGACGTGGTTCAGAGACGGCCTTCGAGCAAGGGCGCTGGTCCATGGAGTGAGGGGAAAGAAGAAAAATGAAAGACCCCACCCCCTGGCTCTTCGGGTGGACTCTCACCACTGGAATGGGGCAAAATTGCTCATCTGGAACCACTTTTCCCCTTTCAGCTTTGCTGAGAAAAGCTGGTAAATACCCTGGTCCCCTTCTCCTCGTCAGTCCTGGATGATCTCGGCACACGCCTCAGGACCAGCCACCCACGTACCCTCCACAAGGCGTGGCACCAAATTCCCATCAGCTCAACCAGTGGAGTTTGTTTTGTAATAAGGAAATGACATTTATTGTTCACACTGATTTGGGTGGTGGTTTGAAGAGGAGGGATACAGACCACTGGGGGTGGAAAGTGAAAATGTTTATCCTTATGATGGACCTGAAAGACGTGAGAGCTTTGCTTTTCCAGTACATCGGGGGAGCGCAGAAAGGGCAACGGATAAGGGCTCACACACAGCAGCCCCGGCTGGGTGGGGGCCGTGTGGAGAGTTGGTGGGAATAGTGTGATTTCCCCGGGTGCTTTTATAGACCCCGCGTGATGAGTGTGAGAAACGGGCACTTTCATAGAAAGGGTGAGACTTGTTTCCGCGGCAGCACCGGCACCAACGAGGTGATAATCGCTGACTCGTGTTCATGGTGTTTCGCATCTTTTTATCCCTTTGAGTGTGTCGTATTTTTATATTTAAGGAGTGTTATTCTCAACCAAAGAAAGTTGAGAACCGCTGGTGTGAAGGAGCAAGTGGAATGTGTAATGACCCTAATCATCCGGGGACTGTTTGCAGGGGAAACTGTAGTGGGGACCGTGTCCCCTGGGGCGGCCCGCTGGTTGTCCAGAGGATTCCAGGGTGGTGGCGCCTGGTGTGACTGCCCCGCACCTGTCACTGAGCAGCCGACACAGGGCATCTCCTTGGAGGGCATGGATGGGCCACAGCCCAGTGCAGTGATCCTTGACAGGGCGGAACCGCCCCTTTCTGATGCTCCCCTTATTTCAGTTTGTTTTGTGGTCACCTGATAATCTGATTGCGTTGCATCTGCCCAAAAGATAATGTTGAAGTTCTAATTCCCAGTATGCCCAAAGGCACCTATAGTGTAAATGGATTAATCAGGCTTTTATGCCACTGGCCTCTGTGGCTATCGACTCTGGCCTTGAATGCAGATGGCGCTTGGGCGAGTGGGCATGGGGTGCGCGTGCCTGATGGACCGTGGAGTGTGGCGTGCGCATGCGTGAGTGCGCGCACCTTAGCCTGGAGGCTGAGGCTATAAAGGGTGGCGTCACAGCTGGCGGGGAACAGCTACGAGAGGACTAGGAAGGGATGCGAGAGGAGGAGACCATGAGAGGTTGCAAGAGAAAGCCTAAAGAGAATAGATTTACTGGGGGCTGGGAGCTCTGGCCCCATGCCTTCCTGCCTCCCTGCCTCTCCAGCCTGTGAGGTTGCCCCACAATAATTGGCGTAGAAAGAGCATTAAAGTCTGAAGAAGCCACTAGGGCTCCAGGACTCTCCTTTACCTGTCTTCCCAGTCCATAGAGAACCTGCCCCATGCCTTGCTGGCACAGCAATGATATATGTATTTTCTTTTAAATGCTAATACCTGCACCAAGGTTAGCATCCAGGCCTGGAGATGTCACCTTGAGACCCTTTGGCATTGCTCTGCTGCAGTCACATGGTCTTTGTCTTGCAGGTGCCCAAAGTGGGACCATTTCAGTCTCCTATTTTCAAGGTCCTGGGTAGGACTGTCATCCTCAGAACTACAATTCAGTTCACCTGCAGCTGAACTTACATTCTCTACAGCATTTTAGCACTGCTGTTCTTCTGGCCTATTTTACTAGTGATTTTAGGTGGAACTATTTGCTAGTTCCTCTGCCCAGTTCTTCCCTTGAGGTCACAGGAGTTCCTTAGGTATGGTTCCCTCCCACACAGCCCAGAAGCGTCCTCTGTCTCGTCACAGAGAGATCAGCCTACTGCCTTTTTATCCCAAGCATTTGATTTTCGGGTGTGTTTGACATTTAACCCTAGGAGAGGCTCCCTAAATCAATTATGTATTTACCACCTGGCAAGGAATCACAGTGTAGTGCCAGCAAGGGGCACAGAGCAGGTTCTCGATGATTCTAGCGGATGGGGTAAAGGAAGATTCCTGGAGGCCTCGGTGGCTTTTAACAGACTTTTATTGCACCATTATCTCAGAGGCGACCAGGTACCCAGCAGGCAGGGGTGCCGGGGGGCCAGGAGGCTGATAGGCACATCTCACTGTCTTGGATGCTTTGCTGCTTCTCTTCTTCTCCTGCTCTCATGTTCTCTTTCTGCTCATTCTTCTGGTGGCCTCATGACGCCGCCCTTATACAAGCCCATGTCTAAGCCTAGATGCACCCACTTGTGCATGCCCACCTAGGCCTGCGTGCAGGTGTCCATCATTACACCAATGGCGGGAGGGTGGAAAAGCCTGATAACTTTTCTCTGACCCTATACACAGTGTGGAGGATTCGGGGCAGGAGGTCAGGCTGCAGGCCGGTTGGTCAACTCCAAGGGCCACTCCGGGCTCTCTGAAAGCCTGCCCGCTACAGCTGCTCCCTTTACGAGGGAAGCTTTGGACTCAGGAGTCCAACTGAAGGAGCCAGCACCCAGGCTGTACACTAGGCTTCCAGGCCCAGAGAAGGTTGGGGGCCTCTGAGCTGTTTAATTCTACTCACCCCCTCAGTTTTGAAACACTGCACACTGACTGAGAGATTTGGAGACCTAGGTTTCCTGTTCCCCCCTAAACTTATGGCTTTGTAAAGTAAAAGACAGTAATAGTTAAGAGCAATGGGCTGTGAGGTTTGAACATAGCTGTAATGTGGCGAGCCATGATGTTCTGGGCAATTCTACAAATTGTGTTAGCCTCAGTTTCCTCAACCATAGAATGGGGTGGGAGATGGGAGAACGCCTAAGCCAAGAGAGGAAGTATGAAGAATAAAGGTTGTGCTCAGCAATTGTATTGCAGCTGTCAGGCACAAAGGGGTAAATGAGAGCAGACGGCATCCTGGACAGCTTGCCCCACGCCGCTGGGCCTCTCTTTCTTCATCTGTGAATCGGGAGCTCGTGGGACTAATTGCTCACACTTTCTCTGCTGCAGAGGGAACCCTGCCTTTCTCTTCTCTTCATCAGCCATGCATCGCCTCATTTCCTCTATCACTTGATTGCTAATTTGGTAGCTGTTTTTCCTAATAATGAATTTTTTATTTTTAGAAAATATCAAAGAGCATATAAAAAGAGAACTAAAAGCCATATGATTTTGGAACCCAGACAACATCTTTATATATATAACCTTGCAGTTATATATATAACCTCAATATAACCTTGCAGTTTACCTATATAACCTTTTTTTTTTTAACCTTACAACTTCATGTGCCATTTCCACAGGCCATTATTGATTGTTCTTCAGCATCACTTCAAATAGTGGTTTGACAGCCCAGGGTATCTTGAAAATCTTGAAAATTAGTCTGTAAAATTTATATTGTTGGATACTAAATTAATTTCCAGTGTCCGCAGGGTACAAAGAGCTGTGTGGGTTAGGAGGCGGTTGCGATAATCCAGAGCGATGCTGGAGGTTTGAACTACACGGAAGCAAGGGGCTGGCAAGAAGTGGTCAGACAGGGAAATGCTTTGAAGAGGGGGCCAGCAGGATTTGCTGACTGATTGGGTGGAGCATGTGAGGAAATGAAAGGAATCGAGGTGACTCCAAGGGTTTCAACCTGTACAATGAGGAAGATCCACTTGCCATTGCCCAAGACGGAGAGGAATGCACAAAGCGGGTTTTGAGAGGATGGTAGGAGTTTGGCTTTAAGGCGTTACCATGGGGATTTAGACATCCGAATGGAAATGCCAGCTAGTCAGCTGGATATGTGAATATGGAATTCAAGGGAGATGTCCTGGTTGGAGACACAAAGTAGGATGTTATCAAAATGTATTTATAGACGTAAAGACTTGTGAGCACACAGGATTTCTCAGGAACACCAGGAGCTAAGTGTCAGGTACCCACGAGGAGCAAAAAGCACACAGCTTTTGCTCTTGGAGAGCTTACAGAACACGAGTTCCGGTGAGGAAGACAGACACACTAACGTGAAGTGTTAACGACAAGGGCTCTGAGAAGATACAGGCAGAACCAGGGGCCACAGCCCCCCAGGGGCAATGTAAGCACAGATTTGCACCCAGAAGGCCCTGCCCATAGGACAGAGCACCACCATCACTTGAAGCCCTAGGAGCAAGGACTGGTACTGATACTGCCCCCCCAACCCCTGTTGCCCAAGAGAAAGGCCAGACTCCTCCCCAGGCCTGCAACCTTGAGGACCTGCCCTTGTCTTACCTGCCAGCCAGCACCATGCCCTGCCCCTCCACCCCTACCCCATATAGTCTCATGGACTCGAGTCTCTCGCCACTCACCACACTCTAAGCCCTGGTGCCACTGCTCGTCATTCTCCCATTCCCAGCACACCATCACTTCCTCACTTCTCCAGCCCACCATCACCTCCCCCTATTCTCTACCCATTCTCACGCCCTCCTTTCCAGCCTTCCTTTATTTACCTTCCTTTACATTCTGAGCCCATTTTCACCTCCTCCTTCCCAGCCCACCATCCCCTCCCCACTTCCCAAATTACCATCTCCTTGGTCCAGTGGACTTAGTTACTGAAGTCTCAGCTCAGGGAGCTCTCCTGACCCTCGCCTCTCCCTGCATAATTGGGTTCCTCTGTTCGACACCAGCAGACATGTCATCATTCTGTGACTTAGGTTGGCCATCACGCTGGACTCCAGCTGAGCACAAAGTCATGCTCAACACTGACCTCAGATGACCTCAGCTCGCTGTCTGATGCACAGCCAGCACTGTGCCATGGATGCCCTCAGCTGACGCAGAGCCTCCTGTTCTTGATTGGCCTTTCCTTCTCCGTTGTAATTGAATAACCATATGTATTTCCTTGGTCACTCAGCAGGCATTTATTCATTTAACATCCTTATGATAGATGGCAAATTTGATGAAAGCAGAAATCTCATCTGAGTTTTTCACTCCTATATTCCTGACACGGAGCTACAAGAACTTAAATATTATAATAATAACAATAGCAGGTCAATTTTATGAACTCTCCTAAAGCTGTATAGGGCACCTTTCTTCTGTTTAGGTGCTAGGTAAATTGGTTTGCACCATAGCCCTGTGGCTTTGCATTCCTGGAACGTCGGTTCTTGCGTGGTATACTCACTGTGTGCCGCCCTGCTAACACTTTCTCCCTTCCTTAAGCCTCAGGTTTCCAGATGGCATGGCTGTTGTGATTAGCACAATTTCACAGCTGGGGCAGCTGAGGCTCAAAGTAGGCCCATCCCTTGCCGGAGGCCATAGACCTGTCTGTGGTTGAGTCAGTATTCCAAGCCTCACCTTATAGCACTAGCAATTCTCCAGAAGCTGGCATGCTCTGCTGCCTTCCTCGAGGGTAGTGGGTCTTCCAGAAGCCTTTTCTGGATGAATGAACGACTGGCCCCTTCTGGCTCCGGGAAGGAAGGTGGCCCCGGGTTGCCTCTGCCTTGGCTGATGGAGCCGCACCTCGGTGCACCATGCTCTCCCTCCTGTCTCCTTTCTCTGACCAGGCAGGGAGGAGAGCACCCCCAGCAAAGAGCTCCTTGGAAGAGATGGCACACCCGAGCATGAGTGATTCCACAGATCCTGGCTGGGCCTCTCTGGAGACGCTGGGCCTTCCCTGGGGAGGCTGAGGCTGGAACTAGGATACGCTTTTGATAATTCAGCTGCAGCATGGACCTGCTAATTAGGGTTGTGTTTATTCTGTGCTGCATAAAGCAGATTTGATTAACTGAGCAGAACAGAAGCATTTTGAGGGGATAGTACTTTCTCTCTGGCTGAGACTTTCTCCAACTCTTCCCTTTGGGCCCACGGGCCCTGGATCCTTTCTTTGCTGACCCAAAGGAGGCAGAGGGTTTGTGGCAGGGGTCCATGAACTGGGCTCTCCTGCACACCCAGGCAGCGCCTGGCCTCAGGGACCACCGGAGGGGTGACTCTCTCTAATCCTCTTACTTGATATGTGCCAGTAAACAGACAAGTGTGGGCTCAGAAGCTGGCACCAGCCCCCATGCAGGCAAGTGTTCAGGCAACTACTGATGGGTCAGACATGGTGCTGAAATCTGGGGGGCATTGCCAGTGCAGAAGAGAAGAAGTCGTGGGATGCCTACACTATGGCAAAATCCTCCCCCTGGCCTCTGAGGCCCTCTGTCTCCTTCCCCCGAGCCAGCCCTTCCTGATGCTCGGACCTCACCATGTCCAGCCATGTGGCCTACTGTCTCGTGACAGCTCCTTCTTGCCCCAGGCTCCTAGCATCACAGTTCCCTCCTCTGGGCCCCTCATCCCCACTTCATCCCGTCTTTGTGGAATGGACGTGCAGGCCTCCTGCAGAGAACATGAGCTCCCCCCAGTAATGCCCAAACCTGCCTGGATTTCAGGGAGGAAGAGTGGGAAGATGCTCCGAGCCCACAGAGGTGTGTGCTTCCAGGTGGTTTTGGGTAGCAGGAGGCTCTTCTGGTTTCTGCCCTCATTTGGCACTCACAGGAGACAGAGGTGTGGGCCTCGGGAGAGCAGAGGCCGCTGCCAGCTGCCAGGGCCATTTCATTACTCATCTGCTAATTGTGGCAAATGGAGATTTTACAGCTCCCTCGGCCCTCATTGTGAGCCGTGGTGGCGTTTTGATGAAGGGGGAAAGGAAGGGCAGCCTTGGGACCCCTGCAGGGGGCCTGTGTGCCTGCCTGGTCGGTTCCTTCGGGCCCTGGGAGACTTGAGTGTGGGTCCTGCAACCATGTGGTGATCAGGCAGGGAGGGGAGGCCTGACACCCACAGACTCCCGGCTGAACCCCAATTCTCCACGTTCTAGCAAAGTCCAGAGCTCTGGGCATTCTGGGCTGGCTCGGAAGTGCAGTTGAGTCACATGCTGCTGCTGACCCTCTGCTGGGCTGACCCTGTGCGGGGAGGGTGGATGGCTGGGGCCAGAGGCAAGACTCCCTCCTGGGCCATGGAAAGAGGCCAGTCCCCACGTTCTGGGCATCCCTGGGGGTGGCAATGAGCTGGGGCATCTGGGAGCAGGGCGCTGAAGAGCATAGGCTCTGGAGCTGGACAAGTAGGAGCTGGCTGACTTTCAGTGACAGTTTAGTCTCAGACTCCCGGCTTCCTCGCCTGTGACAGGAGAGTAAATCTCCTCTCTGCATTGTAAGGAAGATGAAATGAGATAATGGATCCAAAAGCTTAGCAGTGAGGACCGTCACCCTGCCAGCTCACAGTCCACTTGGGACTCCCCTTAGGTGTCAGTGGGGGCTATTTGAATAGCCCCCATCCTAATTGCAGCTTTGCAGTAATAGCCATGAGCTGCCTCCATTGAGCCTTTCGAAAGCCAGAGTCTTCAATATTTTATCTGTGATTTTTACAACTATTCTCCAGGTAGGTCCTTGCAGAGGCATTTTTCCAGAGGAAGGTGCAGGAATCTGGGAAGAGAAGTTACTTCCCCAAGGTCAGCTGCATCCTGTCCCTGTCTCTGGCCACTGTCATTGGTCTTGTTTCCAAAGAGTTAGAGCCAACTGCTATCTCTGCCATCCCCTGCTCTGAGAGAGGGAGTGTGGCAAGTGCTAAAACTGGGGTTTTGGAATTCAGACCGACAGGAGTTTGGGCCCAGCCTACACACTTACAGGCTGTGTGGCGTGGACAAGTCATTTGCCCTCTCTGGGCCACATTGCTCTGTTGTTAAATGAAGAAAATCTACTCACAGACAGGTCACTGGGGAGTAGAAGAGCCCAAGAATATGCGGGTGTCGGAGAGATACAAGCCTCCTCTCTTCCTCGGGGACAGTGGTGCAGCTCAGAATCCCCCCTCTGGAGAACAGCAAGAGGGTGGAGAGGCACAGGATGTGAAGTCACAGCGGGTCCCTTCCAAGAAGACCTGCCCCGCTCAGTCATCTCCATCCCCATTCTTGGAGGAGGGTTTCACCACCTTTTCCTTTTAATAAAGAGGAGTGGTCCAGAGAGTGCCAGTTTCTATGGTTACAGGAACACAGCCTCCGGAGGCCCCTGATTTGGTGATAAATGGCTTCGGGGATGCTTCCTCACACTTTCAAGAGCTCACTCGTCAGGGGCCACAGCAGTGGCGCCAGCCTGCCTCCTTTCTTCACCAGCTGGGGGATCTGAGCATGCTGGCTTTGGCAGGAGCCGATGAGACTCTCCTCAGGCCCTCTCTGACTCTCCTCGCACGGCAGCCAGAATTCACAGTGTCTGCACTGTGATGCAACTTTTCCGTGCAAGAGACCAAACATGGCCCTCCTAAGGGAAGTTGCTGTGTAATCCTGTCGGGGAGGGGCAGGTGCTGTGAGCTGTCATTTGCTGTCTACGTTTAAAACCTTCTGCTGCAGTACCCAGTAGTGGCAGCATCGAGACCTTCTCCCTGCACTGACCCTCAACATCGTCCACACACTGGGCCCCACCTACCTCTGGGGCCCTTCCTAATAGTTATTATTAATGGGATAACGATGACTGCCGATTGCCATGATCAGTGTCTGAGGACTTGGAGGGCACGCGGCAGTGCCCTAACCCTTGACTCGCACACCTCTGAATTCTACTGACAGCCACAGGACGTAGTTACTAGGTGTAGCGGCAGGGAGGGAGCACAGGAGCAAGGTTCGGAATGGTTCTGGGCAGACGGGTCAAGGAAGGAGAGTCTTGGAGCCCTCGGTGGCTTTTCATGCTTTATTTAGTAGAGGTGGCCAGGTACATGGCAGGCAGGGGTGCCGGGGGGCCGGGAGGCTGGCAGGCCTCCCAGCCCCCGGTGCATCTCACCCTCTCGGCTGCTTTCTACTGCTGCTGCTCGTCCTGTTAGTCCTGGCGTCCTCATGACTCCGCCCATTTAAGCCTGTGTCCAACTCAGGTGCGCCCACCTGCGCATGCCCACCCTGGAATGCTCGCAGCACCGCAGGTGTCCATCACCACAGTGGTGGGAGGGTGGAAAGACCTGATTGCTCTCTGACCCTATACTAGGTCCCCATTTTCTAGTGAGCAACTGAGGCCGAGAGAAAGGCATTGGAATCCAAAGCTCAAGCCTGGATCACTCTATGGGGTATCACCCGTACACCCACGGCCCCAGTCTCTTCTTCCACTCACTCTCTCCTCTGCAGCAAGCCCAGTTTTTTCAGCACCCCCTCCTCTGTCTCGTCCCCAGGCTTGCTCATGCCGTCCCCTCGACACACAGGCTGCAGGAAGAGCAGGGTGTCACGAACAGGGCACAGCTTGGAGTCACATGCACTGGGAATTGGAACCCCAGCTGTAACACGTACCTGCTGCCAGACTGCTTAAGCCCCCTGGGCCTCAGTTTCCTCACCTGCAGCATGGGCAGGTGCGCGACTGTGCTGATTTACCGAGTCATCATCAGCCTCTAGCTGGTAACACTCACTCACCGTACAGGTTCTGCCTTTAAACTGGAGGCCTACCTCTGTCTTCGCCTTCAGTGAGACCATCTCTAATCAACCCACTGTCGGCAGTTCTTCCAGATCACTGTCCCTTGCCCACCCCTGCAGGGCAGGGGCCCTCGTTGACCTGGACTTACTCTCACACAGGCCAAGAACTTTTTTTTTTAAGATCTATTTATTTATGCACACAAGAGCTGGGGTACAGGCCAGAGTCCAGGGAGGCGAGAGGATGCACCAGAGACAGTGGGGAGCAGAACAGGCAGATGGACTGAAACACACTGCTGAGGGGAGCAGCAGGCGAGGCAGGAGAGGTTTGCAGCGCCATGTGGGTCCCCTCCCTGGCCAGCAGTGGGGATTGAACTCGTGCTGCAGTGGCTGTGGTCTGCTTCATAGTGCGTTGCTTAACCCACTGCGCCACCAGTGAGGCCCAGGCCAAGAACTTGATGAAGGCATGCATAGTAATTGCTTGTCAGGGCTCCTCACCAGCTGTCCCAGTCTCCTTCTCCAGCATCCTCCCTCTGTACCCTCAGTGTCTTCACCTCACGTCCCCCATGCCCTCCCTGCACTTCCGCAGACACAGTTATTCTCTTGTTTTCTGCTCCTTCTACCTGTAATGCACACCTCCTTTCTTTCCTTGGGGGACTTCTGCTCCTCCTTCAATATTTAGCTCAGACATTCTCTCCCTCTCCAGGAAATCTTCCCTGACTCTCTAGGCTGGCCACCTCTCTTCTGTTCGCCAAGTCTTTAGGCTGGCCTTTCTTCTAGCACTTATTGTGATGTTTTAGCTATCTTTGCCCACTGCCTCTTTTCCTTACTAGGTTGTGAGCTCCTTGGACAAGGGACCTTGTCACTCTTATCTCTAAGCCCTGGCATTTGACAGTGTCAGCCATAAAGCCAGTGGTTGTTAAGTGGTGACTTGGATGAATGAACAAATGAGCACCTGGCTGAAAAATCCTCAACACTTGCTATTTGGAGTATCTGCCGCCTGGGATATGCTCTGCCTGTGCCCACCACGTGACACTACCTCTCTTGCTTCTGCATCCTGGAGACCACGCCAGGCTGTTAGGAGCAGGACCCAGTACCACAGAGCCATGTCTGAGTCTGCGTGTGTGTTTTGTGCCCCACGTTCAAACCTGTTCATTAGCACAGCAATTAACAACAGTGCCTAATGACAGATGGTCCAGCTTCGTGCCTGAACCCCTGGCTCTGCAGTGGGCTTGGAGCGGGGCAGACATGTCTAGCAAGGTTGATGTTTTCATTGATCTAGCAAGTCCAAACTCCCAGGGCTGCCAGCTGTGGAGACAGTGAGCCCCTGCCCAGTGGGGGCTGGGCCTAAAAGGGCTAAGTCTTGGACCTGAACAGAAACACAGTTATGTTTGAGAGAGTTTGGAGAAAGAGTGTTTTCTTCCTGTTAATGTCAGGTTTTAATTGGCTCACAGGTTGTTACTCTGTGAGTAATACTTTTTTTTTTCCATAAAGGAAGTATCATATGAGCATTTCTTGGCTGTGTGGGTCATGCATTCAAACGAGAGTACAGCATCCTAAACCAGAACTAGAGTTCATCAGAGCTAGAACGGACTTTCCTGTCCAGCCCTCACCATTAACAGATGAGGACACTGGGACCCAGAGAGGGCACTGATTTCCCTGAGGACACACAGTGCGTCGGTGGCTGAGCTGGACTCTCTTCCCTACTCCAGTTTCAGACCCTCAGAAACTGCAGGCTTCTTCATGAGCCAACCCCAAACCACTCAAGCAATCTTTCAAGTGATGTGGGATGCTTCCTTCATGGGCTGTCAGCAAACTCAGGGAAACAGAAGAGAGGGTGCAGGCTGAGGAACCAGAGCCTGTGGTCTGTTCTTAGTCATGCGGAAACCACTTATCTTGTTTGAGAGGTCTAGACCGGAGTCGTGCTAGAGAAGAATGTGAGCTGAGGGGCACAAGTGCCCATGGGAAGAGACCTTTGCCAGCTGGGTCTTTCTCTTGGACAAGGTGCTTCAGTGGAACTGAGAAAATCGCCTCGCTCCACTAATAGTAGGAGGAAATCCACACTGGGTGTCAGTCTGCTGCCATATTGTATTTTCTTACCCAGTGGACAAAGTCACCTGGAGCTGAGCGCCCTGCTCTCTCTTTGTTTAAGGGGGTCTTGCCTCTCTCCTTCATCGATATGACATCCAGGTATTTACCTGATGACCTGGTAAGGTTGCTGTGAGTAGGAACCTTGGTCCAACAGCCGTCTTCTTTAAGCTTGTGGCAGCTGGTCACCAGCAGAGACAGGAGCGGGCACCCTGGGCCGAATGTCACAGAGTTAAAGGCCAAGGTCTGTGTGACCCTTGAACTGATTCCCACCCTCTGGCGATATTTCCCTACTCCCTGTCAGGGTACCAAGGGTTAGGGAACATTTTGAAATTCTCTCAGGATCATGCTGAGGGTGTCAATAGCCTTATTTCCACGTTGTCACTGGGGCAGACCTGTCATTTCTGTTCTCTGTCTTTTTAATAATTACTCAGGGTCTGACAGCTGAAGGGAGACTTCAGCTATAACCCCCTCTTATCTCCCAAATATGATGAGACCGTATCTGGTATCAGGGACATTTTCTTCTTGTAAGACAGTTTTAATTGAAATACAAAGAAAACAAGAGGAAATTTCAACAGGAAAAATATTTCTCCTATCACCTAATCATAATGATTTTCCCTTCCAGTCTTGCCATGGGCATATATTTTTTAACATAGTTCTAAACTTGGTATATATGTAGTATTTATTTAGTATTGGTATATATTTAGTATTTTTAGAATTCAGGATGTTTATTTTAACATGCTCCATAAGGGTTCATAACGAAAGTTTGGTATTTTTGTGTAACAAAGCCTAATAGCAGTGGTTTAAGAAAAAGAGAAACTTACTTTCTTTTCACATGAGCATCCAGAGGTGAGTTTCTACTCTATACCTATTATTATTCTTACCATACCACTTTGGTTCCGACCATGCTCACTAACTAGCATTCACTGAGTATGACTGTGAACCAGGTAATACGCTTCAAGAGCAATTATCCCTGGTAATCCTTTATTATCATTAGGAGGATCGTTGTACCCATTTTACAGATGGTAAATGTCATTCTCCCAAACTCCCTTAGCCAGCATGAGGCAGAGACGGGTAACTTCAGATGCTCAGCCTCATAATCGTGTAGGCCTAAGACTAGAAGGGCTAGAAGAGGGACCCAGGTCGGAGTGAGAGCCCCAGGCCAGTGTTCAAACCTGGATAGGATATTTTCTTTCATGCCTCCTGGGAAGCAAGCAAGGAAGATGCCCGGGGTGGGGGGTGGGCAGGCCGGGATGGGCCTCGCCTGCTGGTTTAGAGACCTGGGGGAAGCAAGGTTCCTGGTGGCAATGAAGCAGAAAACATTTCTGTTGTGGGCAAGAAAGATATCAGGGAGCTCTCAGACTCATCTAGAAGGCCAGAGACGAAGACAGGAATGAGCAGTGGGTGGGTGGCCAGGCCCCGGGCCGGTGTCTGCCAAAGCTGAGCCTCACAGCCAACGCGTGTGGGAGGCCGCTGCTGGTGGCATTGGTTTGCACCGTCTCTGCCCCAGGCAGTCTGGCCTCAGCCACTGGCTTCCGCTGCCTCCACCACAGCACAGCACCTGGTGCTTCTCCTGGTTCCCGGTTCCCGTGTCCTCTCATCAAACACAGCTCTCAGGAGGAGAGCTACTTCACTTTTACCTCTTCCTGAAGCTTTTCTCCAGCCCCCAACTAAAAACTCCACAGTCATCTTAGTCATAACTTAGTCACTGGAAGTCACAGAGTGTAGTCTTTCCTCCATGAAAGAATAACCACTCCTGGGTATTAAATCCTACTCTGCATTTGATCAGAGCTAAGTCTTCCCCACTTCTGAGGTCAGCTTCAGCACCAGCCTTTTCTGGGGGAGTGGACAGGACAGGACTTTTCTCTCTTCCTCTTTCTTTATCTTTTGTTGACTGAAGACAAACTTCAGGGTTGACCAAGGGTAGGGACAAAGTGCGAAAGGAGAGTCCTTACTGAAGTGGTGTGTCTGGGAGTTGGCTGTGTCCTTCCTGGGTGGGGCAGATACCGCTGGCTCTGCTGTGCGTTTTCCCACGCTTTCTCAGAGACCCAAGTACTGCTGGAGGCTCCCCTGCAGCTGTGGCCTGACTGACACCGAGTTGAGGCCACCACTGTCTGGGCAGCCCTGTGGGGAGAAGCCTGAAGTCCTTTCTGCTGAGGTCCCATCACTTCCCTGGGTCAACTCCCCTTTCCCAGGGAGCCAATCTGGAAAAAACGCCACTTGGGTATTCACACACCCTAGTGAAGGCAGCAGAAACTCTTCTTTGGTTCAGCATGTCCCGTTGGCCCATATTCTTAGAGATTCATGTCCCCTAACCACTGCTGGGGAGGAAGAGCTGTTTTCCCTTCCTGCAGCACTTCTCCCGTCTTCCTCTCTCCACTCTGTCTCTGTCTCTGAAAACTGTGCCCCCTGACCTTCCACATTTTTTTTTAAGATTTATTTATTTATGCATACAAGAGCTGGGGTACAACCTAGTCACAGGAGGTGAGAGGACCGAAATGCACTGCTGAGGGGAGCTCTCCTGCGCCACGTGGGTCCCCTGCCTGGCATCGAACTCTCGCTGCTGTGCAGCGGATGCTTCACAGTGCAGCACTCAACCTGCTGCACCACCAGGGAGGCCCCTGACCTTCCACTTTCTCAGGCCTGTATAGGCACCAGCCCAGAGAGCCTCCATCCTGCAGTGGGAATGTTTCAGACTCTCCCGTCCATTGCAAACACTTGCTCTAGGTTTTAGCTGGTAGCATCATCACCGGCCAGCCTCACCTCCCCTCCTTCCAAATCCTGTATACTCTTGAGTTTTTCAGACACTGTGAACTTCTGCATCTTGGTCTTCACCGCACTTTGCAAAAACAATGCTATCCTGTGCTATCTCGTGTCTGTCTCAGGGTCTTGGCTGAAATGTTCTCTTACTCTTGCTCCTGATTTTCAGTCTGGGGTGGTCCCTTCTGCATGGTGGGGTTTGGCCTTGAGGATGCTGAACAGCCAAGTCACAAAGAGATAACCCTCCTCTTTCCCTCCCAGTCCTGAAAATCAGGTGGCAACTGTCTCTCAGCAAATGGGGGGTGGGTATGGGAGGTGGGGGAGCTCTCCACGTTCACTGCTCTGTGGGGCAGACATGAGGGTTTGCAATTATTGAATCAAGGAAACCACGCTCTTGGTGCTTCTCCCTCTCATATCCGCCCCCCCTACCCCACCCCCCCACCCCCCCACCCCCCCCGCCCCTGCCATGGCACCTCTCTAATCTTGGAGCAGGTCAGGGCCAAGCCAAAGGGAACAAAAAGCAACAGTAGCAAAAGGGGAAAAAGCAGTTTCAAGGCAGACTTTGCACAAACTCATCATAAATCAGCCCTGTTGATTGTTCATGACCTTCTGGCCTTCGCATCCCCCTCCCTGACAACTGGTGACAATAAAATAGTAATTCCTCCGTGGAGCTAAACCCATACGCTGATAAACCCACTGCAGGTGGGAAACATTGCTCAGAAGTAGAATGTGTGTTTACCACACCTAACCCGCTGAATAGCCGAGCTTGTCTAGCCTACCCCCAGCATGCTGCGACTCTTCCCTTCGCCCCCCAGTTGGGTGGACTCAGCTAACATAAAGCCTGTTTCGTGAGGACGCGCTGACTGTCTCACGCAGTGTATTGCATAAGGTACTGAACATGACCACCGGTCTGTAAGTAGCCCTTGTCTGGCCCCTGGACGCACGGCTGACTGGAGCCGTGGCGTGCTGCTCCGCCCAGCATCCCCAGAGACGATCGTACTACACTGCACTACCCTGGGAAGAGATCAAAATTCAGAGTATGGTTTCTACTGAGTGCATATCCCCTTGCGCTGCTGTAAAGTCAAGTTGAGTCATCAGACATCCTTAGTCGGGGCTGTCTGCACTTTGCAGTTCAGGCCAGTGAGCAGGGACAGGACTGTCTTTTCTTCTTTTTTTTTTTTTTTTTTTTTTTTTCCTCTNATCCTTAGTCGGGGCTGTCTGCACTTTGCAGTTCAGGCCAGTGAGCAGGGACAGGACTGTCTTTTCTTCTTTTTTTTTTTTTTTTTTTTTGTCTCCTCTGAGACTGCAGATGAGACTGTGCTTCTTCTTCTTTTTTTGAATTTTATTTATTTATGCACACAAGCGCTGGAGTACAGGCCAGAGTCCTGGTGAGAGGATTCACCAGAGACAGAGCAGGGAGCAGAACAGGCAGACCGACTGAAACACACTGCTGAGGGGAGCAGCGGGAGAGGCAGGAAAGGTCTGCTGTGCCATGTGGGTTCCCTCCCTGGCCAGGGATCGAACTCACACTGCTGTGCCACTGATGCTTCACGGTGTGGCACTCAAACCACTGTGCCACCAGGGAGGCCCTAAGTGTGCTTCTATAGGCACTGTCTGACATCCAGAGAACCAAATCCCCATCCCATGTCAAACCAGGCATGCGTCTGGCAGGTGTGCAGGGGCACCTGGGAGGAGTTTGCCTTCTCCTGTCCAGAACTGAGCCTATTCTCTTTAACCTTTAAATTACCCCGTTGAAAGTCTATGAGAACAGTGACACTCAGGTCTCTGGATTTCACACAATGGAGTTTCTTAAGAATGGGAAGAAACTTATATTGCCAAGTAAAGACATTGAGAAGAAAAAAGAACCTCTCCCAGCACCATCGTTTCACAAAAGAAAGGATCAGATAATTGTAGTGTATGTGTGTGCATGCATACACACACATGGGAAAGAACCGAGGCTCAGAGAAAATGTATAAACGATGCCCTTTGAATTAAATGCATTTGGATTTGTATATGAAAACTTTGAACATTGTTCTTCCTTTGTCTTCTTTTTGTTGGCATCCTATAAAGACTCCACTAGCCGGTTCTTTGGATTAGAGCTTGGAAAGCACAAGCTAAAGATACTGAATTAGTCAAGGTTAAGGAGTATTCACATGTATCAACAGCTACATCTCAATTCATCACTGGTGTCAGCGTTGCCTTGTGTGGCAATTGCCGGTGTGGATTACCTAGTTCTTAAGCAAAACTAAGTAGATGTGTGGGTATACCCTGCGCCCTGACCTCAAGGGAACACTTGAATGAGGGTTAGGGGAGCGGCACCTCCTCTGACAAGACCTCCAAGACCATCCCTTCTAAAATGACAGCTGAGACTCCTCCCCTCATGCCAGTAATTCTCTAACACACATTACTGTAATCGAAGTAACTTGGTTCGTGTCTTTGCTTCCCACCTGTGGACTGGCTCCCCACTCTGGGATGTAAGCCCCTGGGCCACAGGAACCTTTTCTGCCTCATTCACACTGCAACTTCCACACACAGGTACAGGAAGTTCCTCAAATCTGTTGGGATATGGGGGGACCCCTGGGCTGAGGAGGAGAGTAGGAGGCTATACCTCATTGTCCTGGATCTCACACACCGTCGTAGCCTCTTCAAATCACTCAGTAATCAGACAAAGGGAGTGGAGGCATCCTTTAAGAATGGGTGTTCGGACTTCTGAATTAATGAAATTAAGTTTCAGTCCAAAAAATAATTTCAAGTGGAAGAGTAGTGTTTCTCCAGTGAAGAAAGAATCTGCTTTCTGCCTTTACCTCCTTTGCTAAGGGAGTGCAGTTGCTGAAGGTGATGGGGAAGACTTGTCTTCTCCCTGCCCCCTCCCCAGGAGTCACTGAGACAAGCAAAACACACTGGTGTCAACAGGAGGACCTCACTTCCTCTCACCAAGTTACCACTGAAGATGGTGAGAGAGGTCCCAGGCATTAGCAATTAGCACTCCATCACCCCGGCAAAGAGGCAGGTGTTGGGGCTGCCTCAGTGTGCAGGCTGGTGGAGTTACATCCAGGAGGTCATTGTAATTACGGGAAAGTGGTTGCAAGCTCCTTGCATTGTATGTGACTACAAGAAAGCAGACTTGGAAGAAGCCTGTTGCAGGGATTGGGTCTCTGGAACAGGGGGTGAGCCCTGTGTTTGAGGGAGGAGCCACGTAGCTGGTACTAATGTGAGTTACTATTTGCTTTGACTTGACTGTGCTGTGTGCATGCACAAGACCTGCTGCCAGCAGTTGTGTGAAATAGATGTGGTCGTTGTCTCTCCGCTCGTGAGAATATGACACACAAAGGGGTTAGAGGACTTGCCCAAGGTCTCATGGCTCATGTGTGACATTGCCAGGATTCCAGGCCAGGTTGCCCCTCCTCTGCCACCCCGTACAGGGATGCCTCTGCTCTGCTCTCAGCTCAACCCCACTAAAATGAGCCCCCACTAAAATCTGACAAACTCTAGAGCTCCTTGGCTAAATCTTAAACGTGGAATAATAATAGTAATAATAGTACTAGATGACAACACCTCAGCTATGTGGCCACAGGTCAGGCACTGTGGGTATTCTCACTATTCCCATTACAGAGATGAGAAATAGACTCAGCATTTCAAGAATTGAGAATCACCCAAATCATACCACCTCAAAGTGGCAGAATCAGAATTTGAACCCAATTTTCTCTGATTTCAAAGTCAGTACTCCCTTGAAAGCATTGTCCTGTGGGAAATAATTAATTCAACACACACCTATGGAAGACCCATACCATATGCTGGCACTGTTCTAGATGGTCAGGATTAAGCAGAAGAGACACATCCTCACCTTTATTGGGTTCACATTCTGGTGGAGGAAACAGACAAGAAAATGAAAAGAATAAATTCACACATTTTCAGCTAATAAATTAAAATGAACCAGTCATGAGCAGGGAGTGACTGGGGAGTTCAGAGGACCCTAAGCCCAGGCCTCCTCTGGCTGCTGCCCTGAGCAGAGGTTGCAGGTGGGCAAAGCCTCAGGGACACCAGTTAGCTGCAGGAATTCAGGTGAGACCAGCTGGCTTGGATCGGGAAGGGCCACTCATGGTGCTCTGGCGGGAGGCAGCTGGAATCTGAATTTCTGTATAAGTGAATTAGCAAGATTCATTGATAGATTGGATGTAAACTGGGAAAGAAGAGGAGAAGTCAAGGGTACCGCTGAGATTTGGGCCTGGACAACTGCAGAGATGGAATTGCCAGTTGCTGAGAGGGGGGAGGACCAGGTCAGGGATTCAACTATATTATTTGTGTTTGAGATGTTTATTCCTCTTCCAGGGGGAGATGTTGAAAAGCCACTGTGATTTATGAGTCTGAATTCAAGGGGTGTTCTGCAGTAAATATGTACTATATTTCATCAAATATAAGATGCCATCGACTGTAAGCCCAACAATATTTTACGTACTGCTAAGAAAAGCCCTCAGTTAGACCAGGACACATCCCAGCTCAGACATATTAAAATGTGTGTCTTAGAATCAGTGGCTATAATCAGTTTGGGAGTTTCCAGTATATAGATGGTATTAAAAGCCTTGAGAATTGGTGAAATCACCAAGGGAGTGGTAGAGGATAGAGAGAGGAAAAATAGGAAAGGTCTGTGCTCTAGGACTACTAGACTTAACTTGCTTGTGCCTGGTTCTTCCTGAGAATGCTCTTCTCTGTGGCATCTGACTGTAGTGCTGGGTAAAAGCTGGACCTGATTAAAGCAAGGTCCCCCTGTTTTTAACCACTCAATAATTGTCTTCCTGGAACCCTCTCATACTGAAACCTACTCTGAAACATGCACTTCATCCCACTGCAGAGAGGTTAGAGGACTTTTCCCACTGGATGTCTTCTTATACTTACAAATATGTTTTAACCTCAGGACATTTGCACTTGCTGCTCCTCCTACTTTTGTGTCTCCTCATTCATTCAGATCATTATCCACATGGCACCGTATTATGAGCCCTCTTTGATGATCGTTCCAGTTTCTCTATTGTATCACTCTGCCTGAGTTCCTTTATTTTCCACCCTTTGCATTTCATTGCTCATTTCTTTGTTTATTTGATTCTTACATGTCTCTCCCTCTAGACTGAAAGATCAAGGACAGAGCCTTGTTCTAGCTTGTTTCATGTTCTATCCACTGTGCTAACTGTAATGCATGGCTCGTTGCTGGTTGAATGACTTTGTGAACACTTGTCAGGCACTTTGTGTCAGGCACTGTGTTAGGCTGAGAATGCCAAGGTGGGGACAGATCACCTGGGAGATAGCCAGAGGAAAAGGGAAATGTGCAGCCTCTCCAGAGACATGAAGATACAGGTAACATAGACTTTGCAGGGGACAGGAAGGGAGCATGCTCATGGCTTAGAGCTTTGGGAGGACTGGTATAACATCTGAAGCAGCAGAACATGAGTGTGCACTCATGGAGTCAATGAAGCCGACTCCGAGAGGCCTTGAAGCTTTGACCTGATCTGTAGCAAAAAAGGAGCCAGGGGACAGTGTAGGCTAATGTTAAGGGCATAGATGTTGAAGCAGATTTCAGATCTTGGTTCAAATTCTTACTCCACCATTTTTGAACAGTATGACCCATACATTTTGTCTCTTAACCTCAACTTCCTCGTTTTTGAAATGAGAAACTGATTCCAAAATTCCAATTTTCAAATGAGGTTAACATTATTCCTGCAGGATTGTTGTGACTGAAATGAACACGCAGCACAGTGCCCTGCACACAAGAAGAACTCAGTAAGTTATTGCTGTGTCTGTTGGTGTGGTCAACCAGGAGGCAGATAGGAGCTTGAGGCTTTCGACAAGGGTGTGATAACTCTGCATTTTAGCAAGATTTCAGGGCAGTGGTATAGAGGCGGCTTGATCTCCTTCCCAGGTGGTCCTGAGAGAAACAGGTGAGACAGGATCCAGAGACGGCGGTTAGGAGGCTGCTAGAATGAAAAGGCAGGTGGAAGAGGGGGCAGAGGTCTAGGACCAGGAGCATCTCCCGTGATGAACTGTGGCAGCAGGAGCTGTGACCATACTTTGCCCCTCAAAGGCTGGTGCAGGAGGTGGAGGAAGAACCCCCATCCTGATAGAAACAGAGACCTCCTGGAGGACCTCTTAGGATCACGGCTCAGCGTGATCTGGGTTCACTGCAACCCATGGATGCAGAGAGCACAGCATTGCAGACAGCCCTCGAGGGGAGAAGGGGGAGCATGCTATTTGTATCGGGTGATATACTTTTAATTAAAATTATATTCATTTGAGTATTCCTTAAAGTTTTGCTTTGGGAATTTGCATTCTTGAACGCTCTGTCCTAATTAGCATTCTCTTTATCCTTTATTAATAAATTACATCTCAGCACTTCCAGACACCTCCTTTGATCACAGGGTCTCATCATTTCACTCCCTGTTGACGTTTAGGGTGCAGTGAGCCCAACCAGGCCTGCTTTGGGGAGTTGAGAATTAGAATTTTCAATGAATTCTCCATAACAAAGGGGGGTCTCTCTTCTTGGTTTCTCGCTGTGCTCTGGGCCTCCTGAGGTCAAGAATATGGAGTCCCTTGTGTGCATCATTTTGCCCCTTCTCACCGTGAGGGCTGTCAGAAAGCAGAGCTCACTGCATCCATTTTGATGAAGCTCCTTGAATAAGGCAGACAGAACAGATAGATTAGGACCCAATACCATAGCAGGAAAGCAAATAGAAAAGAGGTCATTGAGTTGGCTCACAGAGGTTCTGAAAGGCTAAGTGACTCGATTATGATCACACATCCAGGTAGTTGAAGGTTAGCAAATCAGTAGGGAGTATTTACTGGACTCCTATTATGTGCCAAGTCCTATGTTGAGTGCTTTATGTTCATGGTCCCTGTTAACACTGCAAGTATTCTAATAAGGTGTTGGCAGTTTTGTTGCTTGTTTCCAGAAAAGAAAACCAAATCTTAGTAAGATTAACCAACTTCCCCAAAGTCAACCAGCTGGCAAGAGGCCTGCTGGCATTCAGACTAAGGTCTGTCTGACTTGAAATAGCTCTCTGCGTTTATTGCACCATGCTGACTGGTTAGAGCCAAGGTATACCAACTCGAACCCCACCCTGTCTTTTTGAGACCCTATCTGAAAGGTGTACTAGACCCTGTTGCTGCTCAAAGTGTGATCCATAAACCAGCAGCATCAGTGCAGTTAGGTTCATGTTACAAAAGCAAAATATTAACCCCCAATCTGTACAGATGGATCAGAACCTGCATTTTGACTGCATCTCCTGGATGTGCTGAGAAACATTAAATGTTAGGAAATAAAGTGGAAATGCAGCATTTATACAGCAGCTACTACTAACCCTCATGAGCTTTCCATGGAGAAGTTTATTCCTACAGAGAAATGATTTATCCCAGGTCTTATACCCAATCAGTGACAGAATCAGAGTTGGTGCCCAGCCTTGACCTGAACTACAGATCCAGAAGCTGAAACTAAGGTTATCCATATTCCTAGGTTGGTGACCTTGGACTTCCAGAAGATAGCAATAGGGATTGGGAACCATTTTAAAGGACACTCCCCTTCCCAAAAGCCCAACGGTGTCTTCTATGTCATCCAGTCAGGCATTAGGGATATGAATTTGGGCACAAACATCTTTGCTTTTGGCAAGGAATTCGATTGGCCAGCATGGTAGCTGTTCTTTCCTGTAAAGCAGGAGCTTGGATAGATAGTCATATATATGCTTGATTCATTAAAATGGAGACATTGAGTAGTCACCTTTCAGAAATTTAATTTGTTTAGGAGACAATGACTTTCAAATGGTGAGGTACATATAGAAAAGAGAGTATAAAAGAGAATATAAAAGGAGTCCCTGTGTTGAAGAAAGATAGGGGATCAGCATCACTAATCATCATGGAAATGCATATCAAAGCCACAATGAGATACTACCCCATGCCTGTTAGAATGGCTATTATTGAAAGACAAGAGATATTAAGTGTTGATGAGAATGTGGATAAAAGGCAACCCTGTGCACTGTTGGTGGGAATATTAACTGGTGCAGCCACTTATGGAAAACAGTATGAAGAGGTCTCAAAGACATTAAAACCAGAGCAAATATATGACCCAGCAATCCCAATTCTGGGTATATATTGGGAGGAAATTAAATCACTATCTTGATATTCAGCACCCTCATATTTATTGTGGCATTATCTACAGTAGTCAATCAGTTATTTACAGTGTTCCTCAATGGATAAAAGGATAAATAAATGTGATACACATATGTGTGTGTACATATGCAGTAACATACAGTAATATTACTTAGCCATAAAAAATTAGAGTCCTGCCATGTCCAACAACATAGACAACTCCTGAGTACATTATAATAGTAAGTGGAATAGAAAGACAAATACTGTATGATTTATATGCAGAATCTTAATAAGTAAACTCAGAGAGAGACATACACACACACACAAAGAGTGAGAGAATGGTGATTGCCAGGGGTCAGAGGTAGGGAAAATGGGTGAAAAGGGTTAAAGGGTAAAACCTTCTAGTTTCAAGATGAGTAAGTTCGAGGATGTAATGTGCATGGTGATTTTAGTTAGCAATACTAATTGTATAGTTGAATGTTTCTAAGAGAATATGTTGTACAAGTTCTCACACTCAAAAACATGGAACTATATGAGGAGATGGATGTATTAACTAACATCCATCATGTTAGTAATTATTTCACAATGTATACATACCAAAATTATTAACATTGTTCATCTTAATCTTATACAATGTTGTGTATCAATTAAATATATGAGTATTATGAGTTAAATATTTCTATATCTCAATAAAACTGGGGAAAAGTAAAATAAAATTTTGCCCAGTAAAAAAACAAGCAAACAGAATGAAAACAAAAGCTTGGAACTTCAGACGACTGCTAATGTGGGAACTATCATAAGCAGAATTTTCTTTGATTCTCAATCACCCTCTAATGATGGTAACAACAACAATGGCAATAATAATAATCGCCGTTAACATGAATAAACTGTTCCACTCTGTATGAGGTGATGTTCTAAGCCAACCAAACAGCCTTATGAAGGTCTCTCAGTCTCACTTGCATTTTACTGTTGAGGAAAGTGGAAATCAGGGAGAAATTTAATTTGTTTAGGAGACAATGACTTTCAAATGGTGAGGTACATATAGAAAAGAGAGTATAAAAGAGAATACAAAAGGAGTCCCTGTGTTGAAGAAAGATAGGGCACCTGGGTTCAAACCCAAGTCTCCCAGACCCTCCTCTCTTCAGAGCACCATCCCACTCCTGTTGCTTGGCTTCCTTTCTCTATATGATTGAGGTGGACAGTTGAACACTTGGTTTCACTCTGATATTTCAGTGATAGGGTTCTAGAGTGGCTTATCTGCCTTTGAAGAATTGCTCATTATCACTTATTATTAGGGAAATGCAATTCCCTAATGCATTTCCCCTCATGGAAATCCCCATAGTGAGATGCTACCTTACACTCTTGAGAATGGCCCATATCAAAAAGATCAAAAACAACGAAGTTGGTGAGGGTGTGGAGAAAAAGGAATCCTCATACACATTGCCAGGAATGTAGATTCTGGTCCAGCCCTTATGGAAAATAGTATGGCAATTTCTCAAAATACTGAAAATGGATCTACCATATAGTCCAGCAATTCTGAAGAATACTACAGTACTGATTTAAAGGAATATATGCACTCACTCACTGTTCATTGCAGCACTATTTACAATAGCCAGCATATGGAAACAACCTAAATGCCCAACAACAGATGAATGAATTGAGATATGATGTATTAACACAGTGGAATACTACTCAGCTATAAAAAAGATGAAATTTTGCCATTGGCAACAACATGGATAGAACTGGAGAGGTTATACTATTTCTATATATTTCTTCACTAGACATTAAGGGTCACTTGAACCAGTGACTTTGTCTTGTTCAACTCAATTTTCCCTAAATCTAGAACAGTGTCTGCTGTGTAGTAGATGCTCTGTCACTGTTTACTAAATGTATGAATAAGAAACATTTTACCATAATCCTGTGAATTTTCATCTCTTCTCCTTTCTCCACAATCTTTAAGTGATTCTTTGTTGCAGGATGTAGGCAGCCTTTGCTTTGCAGAGTCACAGTTAAGAGTCACTTTTCTAAGTTTGTGTATTGAATCAAACTAACATCAGTGAGAGCAATTATCTTCAAACTGGGGGTACATGCATACATACCTCCTGATGTACTGTAATCCTAAGCCATTGCTGAAGGGCTATTTGTGCATGAGTAGTCTGGAGGGAAACAGTTTCCAGATATTCAACTTGTATTTCTATCCTATTCCAAATGTAATCTGTCTAAGAAGTGTTCGTAGTTTCTCCTGGTGGATAAAAAGGAGACCTTTCCCTTATCTTAAATTGTACTAGGATATTTTCCTTGGGATTACAAATCATTTGAGGGAGTAAAAAAAGGGGATAAATTGACCTTTTAGGTGGAGTAAGTTATTCAGAGATTGACTAAGTTACTTTAGACACAAAGCTGTTATTCTTTCTCTGATTTGTGTGTTTTTCTGCTATAGGCAAAACTTGACACTAAAAATATGATCTTTGGGTGCATGTTGGGGTACTCTGAATGCAGAACAGAGAAAAAGAGTATAGGTTGGTTATGCTGATCTTCTCAAGAGGCTTAGAATGTTTTTCTGGACAAGCATTTTTTTTCAAGCTATAGTTATAAAAAGTTTTATATGTGAGCTTTTGTTCCATTGAGATTAAACATTTTTTAATCACATCATGAAATACCTAATCCTAATTCTTTCATCTTAAAAAAGGCATACAGTTCCTGCTTCCTGTTAGTGCAGAGTAAACGTATGTACATGTACAATAATAACTTTAGATATTCAGTATTTAACAATGTGCAAATGACTCTTCAACATTACACTGGGGGGATGGGAGCAAAAAGACTGAAGACGAGTGAGACAACACTGCCATTTGGAAAACCATTATCAGCTGCCATTTTGATTCAAGATCTAACGTCATGGACATTTTGAAGCCTTTTCATTGCCTCCCAAATTTGATGCAATCAGTCTATTCCCTGAAAAGTTATCAAGAAGCAGCCAGACTACAAAAGCACAGGGTTGAATAGTTCTCTTGAAAGAGGCCTCACTGTGTTCGGCTGATAATCAAACGAATGGCTGCATTGAGATAGATCTCCGAGGGGAACCCATGAACTCCCCCATCCCTTATCCAAGCCTGGGCTCTGTTTCTCTCCCGATAGGAGCACGTAATCCCATCAGCGCCATTGGGAGTTATATGCCTGCTTTAGTGGAGACAATAGATTGACTGAGAGAGACAATTGTTCCCAGCAACTGAGGGGGCAAACACGATTGGCTCTTCCCAGCCCTCCTCCATGAAGAGCCAGGCTGAGCCCCCAAAGTCCTTCCTTTGTTAGGCTGCAGACCTGGAAGACTTGGCCTACCTTCACCTTCAGTGGATGCTACTTCCACCTTCGGTGGTATCCCCCAACCTCCCCACCAAGACTAGTTGCACAACATCTTCCCATTTTTTCTCCTCTTGACTCCTTGTGCCTTCTAAAGACAAGACCCAGTGGCCCTTTTCTAGTTCATTCTTCACAATGAAACCATAACATGGCAACTATTTATTAAGATTTAATGTTTTCCAGGGCCCTAAGCTTTTCTATACAGTTGCACATTTAGCTACAAATCCTCATGGCAACCCCGCAGGGTGAATATAATGGTTTCCATTATATAAGACAAAACAGAGCCTCAAGTAAGTTCCATATCTGGTCAGTCACAGACCCCCTCATACAAATCCCAGAGCTATATGCATATTCAGATTCCAAGCTCCAAATTATGGTAGCATTCACTTCAGGACACTCTGAGACAAAGTTTTGGAAATGCTCCCCTACATAGTTGCTCCCCACTCTCTGGTCATGCCAGTTCTTTTCTTGGAGATTCCTAATGCACTGTTACTCATTAAAATTTCTGGGAAGTCCTGCAGGAAGAAACTTGCTAACTTGCTTATTAACTCAATATACCTCAAGTATTTGAGATCCATCCTTTTTTTTTTGCACATAAAAAGTTACACTTTATTAAATGTTAAACTAAATTATGATGATGTGTGTTTGGGAGAGCTAGTTAGAGGAAGTTCTGAGCGTGTCTGGCTCTTGCACTAACTGATCTTGAAGCCAGCTGTGGAGTCGTTGACTGTTGCTCTGAATTTGGGGTGGCTGACAAGGGACTCCAAGCCAAGTTCTCTTAGAGGGTCTTGGCACAGCTTAAAGCTTCCTCCTCCAGCACGTATCATCCTCCCTTTTAGGTCAAAAGTGTGGTCTGCTTTCCCATGGCAGGAGAAAGAGAGAATAAAGGGAAGGGGAAATGGAATGATGGTATGAAACTCTTATCCTGGGTTGGAGCTGAAATTCAGGTAGTCAGAGTTTTAATATGGGTGAAAGTCTTGAGATCTGTGGTCCCTCTTTGGGGACTTGCAGCTGTGGCAGAGCACCCTGCCCCTCACCCCATGCCTCTATCCCTGGGGCGCTCTATAGCAGCAGGCTGAGGCCAAGACTCCTTCCACTGTGCCCAAGGCCCCTCCCCCCAAACAAGGATGCACTCACAGCTGAGTCCCCTCATCTCTTTGTCCCACTGGAGGGAAGAGTAGAGCCTCGGGCATCAGGCAGAGCATGAGACTAGGGCTGATGTGGGACATGCCAAAATGACATGTCATGGGGATTTGTGAGCCTCACTGGAGCCATTGCCTCCAGGGGGTCATTTTATTTAGTTCCAATTGGACCCTATGATTGGTCTCAGCCCTGGGCCACCTGGTGTCCTAGCTCCATATGGCCCTGGCTAGGAAGATGCCATTTTTCAATTGAAATATGCTTCTGCCTTACTGTGGATCAGTCTGTAATTGCCTTTGGCTGGAAAAGGGCTTTGATTTTTAAAACTAAGTCAGGAAGTAACTTCTCCACTTCTGATTTGTTGGACTGATGTGTCAATGTCTTCTCTATTAATTCAATCTGAGAGCCGCAGCATGGGAGTGACAGGCGGGAGCTTGCAGGTCAATGGGGCCCAGCATCGACCTCGTATGGGAATCCTTTCCACCCACCCTGGACAGATGGTCTTTTTAGCCCCCAGCTGAGCACCTCCACAGACAGAGAGTCCGCTCCCTCTCCGGCAGCCCTACCTGCTGTATATGGAACTACGAATAGGTACCCTTTAAGGTGCGCTCACCTCCTGCCAGACTCTCTGCACATCTTGTTAACTCTCCCAAATAAGGTGAATTGTCTTAATTGTGCCATTTTTCAGAATGAGGAAAACAAGTGACAGAGGGGTCAAGGAGTTTGTTCAGGGTCCTAGGCAGTAAATGCCAAAGTCGATGAATTCAGGAAGGGTCACTCCACAGCCCTGGTGCGTAGGCACTTTGCCCTCTGCTTGGGGGAAAATATTAACATTTATTGAATATTTACCAGGAGTCAGGCTCTGTGCATTCCAGATATATTAGCTCATTTCATTGTAACACGCTGTGAAATGGTGACTCTGCCCATTTTAGAGATCAGCAGTGATGTTCCCAGAGGCTCTGATTCAGCCAAGTCTGTGGCAGCGCTGTGGCTCTCATCAAGAACTAATGGACCCGAGCACGTGTTTCATCAAAACTTATGCCACTGTCATTCTGTAGCTGATGAAACTGAGATGGGGAAACCCAAGTTTGCCTGAAGTCTTGAGCGAGAAGAGATAGTGAGGGAGTCCTCTCACCTAGAATCCAGAGCTCCTAGGTCTCCGGACCCCTTCTCTGTGACTGTCCTGCCACCTGCGCCTATGGCACAAGGCAACCCCTCTGAGTGGGGTGAAGGCTCCTACCTCCCTCTCCTCCCCAATGGTGTTAACAAGCTTCCATGGTGCTGGTCAAGCGGGTCTAATGCCTTTCATTTGAGAAACACCAACTAGAGAAAATTGATGATCTCTCCCAAATTCTGAGCTTCAGAGAGTTCCTTTCTCCACCCTGGGCCACCTTCAGCAAAGGGTCACAGAAAGCAGTGTCAAATTGCAAGTCAGAAAAGCCTGGCTTCCTAGCCCCTCCCTGCCGTTTCCTCTTTGTGCGACTTAAGGTAAATTGATTAATCTCCCTGAGGCCCACTGTCTAAAATGAAGATAAAAAGGACTCCCTTGGATGGTAGTCAGTCTGCCTCTTTTGGAAGAGTGGGCTTCCTTCTGGAAGTACTTTCTAAATATATCTCCATTTAGAAGTTCCAGGAACTATGGCTTTGAACTGTGGATGTATGTTGCCAACAGCCTAATTGCGATCATGGCCATTGCCAAGGAAGCATCCTGTTTACTCACAGGTCCCCTCAGCCATTACTTTTCCTTACCCTCACAACAACCCCCTAACTTGCCTCCTCCTTAGAGAGAGTTTCGCTGGTATAGGAGTTAAGATCCATGGGTTTTGGGGTCAGCTGTTTTGCCACTGTGCCATCTCATATAAGCCAGTTAAACTGACTGAGGCTTCTCATCTAGAAAAAGAGAATGAAGATGCCTGTCTTCCCACTCCAGAGTTATTCAGGGTTGACACTCAAGGAAGGTGTTCAGACCTCTTTTTTCTTTTTCCTCTTTGTCCTGTCCGTGCTCACTTCGGCCAACCCTGGGGCTGACCTTGCTGAAGTGCTGAGTGCATTCTGCCACTGCCTCATCTCCTTCTAGTGCCAATCTGTGCTCCCAGGTGAGCTGGACGATAATCTATCAAGTAGTATAATGGGCATAAGTGTACTTTATTGCCTTATAAAAATATTGTGCTCCTGTAAGCTGACTCTTTTACTCTTCCAGACCAGAGCGTGTCCTGCGCTTAGTACTCCCTTCATGTATGCAAGTTTGTCTTCAGTGTCTCGCAGGCACACAGTGCTTGATACTGCATGTGGCACATAGTAAATACTCAAGACATGTTGATTGCTGAATAAATGACTGAATTTGTAACAGCGAGGTGGGCAGAGCTGGCTGCCATGTAAACCAAATGATGAAAGGGTATGAGAAGAAGATGGACTTTAGACCTAGACCTTCCGATACTAACTCTTGAGTTCTTTCTCCAGTACCTGCAGAATGGAACCCATATTATAGGTTAGCAACAGGTTCTGGGGTGATGATATTAGGAGTTCACCTTGAAGGCCAGGTTCAGATCTCTTACCCACAAGGTTCACTGGTTCCAGTGCCCTGGTCAAGCAGAATCTGAAACTGTGTTCTGAGTGACCTGCAAGATCTGAGCTGGTTCTTGCACCACAGGGAATTTGGAGTGAGGCATACATGGGGGGTGGGGTGGGCCTGCTCCTGCTGGTGCACTTGACCGCACTGGTGATTGAAGCTGGGGAGAGAATCCACTCTGGGGAAGAAGCAGGGCATATTATGCAGCCTCAGCCTGGTTCCACACCTGCTGGCTGCTTACCTGGCCACCTTACCCTCCTGTACACAGAAATCACAGAAGTTCACGCCAGAGCCTTCCTCCCCAAGGTGGCATTTATTATCAAGGCTCGTAGGAGAGCTTCATCACTACCCAGATCCAACTGGCATCTGCACTAAGGTTTCCTAAGGTGGGCAGAGGTGTGTGTCAGCACTGCCTCCAGGGGCCTGGTTTGGGCAAACAGCCCACTGTTTATTCACTACATGTGTGCACAAGTCCACGCGGTCATTTCCATGGTTCACAGCGAATGTCGTGTTGGACAGGGTCCCTTCCCGTGAGAGGTGTGCACCGCCACATGTGGGCCGTCAGAGGAAGCAGGTCCTGGCTGGTCGTACGGCCTCTGAAGCGAAGGTCCCGCCAGAGGCCTCACCTGTTCCTTTGAGAGGCTGGCAACGAGCAGCTGGGAGCTGAATAGGTCAAATAGGCATGAATAGGTCAAAGCGCGGTAGTGGTGCCTTTATTTTCTGAGAGTGCTGAACATTTGGGGAGTCATCTAACAGCTTTCATCTTTATGAAGCAGAAGAACTCTTCCGTTGTTTGTCTCTAACCAAAGTGGTATGCAGCTACGGTGTATAAATCGGGGCTGTAATGAAAGCAGAACTGCTTCTGGGGGAAGACTCCCTTCCCCTGCCAAGGAAGTTTCCATCAGGTGCTTGCAGGGAGCCCTAGAATTCCATGGAACGCCGTTTTAAGACCAAGGAAAGTAATTCTCCAGGAAGCTACACCAAACTGTGATCGTGCAGGCGTGGAAAACAAATAGATGCTTTCTTGAAATGAAATCTCATCCCCATTTGGTCTTAATTTGGAGTGTCTAACAAGGCCCCTGCTTTCTGAAGAACAGATGACGAGGGAAGGCTGAAACCCCAGCTCAGAGACCAGAGACTTCCTCCTCCTTTGAGCCTGGCTAGTTGTAACCGACACTGTGCTGAGGGCAGGACTGAGGCAGTTGGGGGGCGGGGGTGGTCTGTCTCTGTGTGACTAATGGAACCCTGCGGTGACCACGCTGGGGCCCTGGGCATGGGCCTTGGACAGCAAAGGCCAAGCTGCTGGGGGCAGGTAGGAAAAGAGCCTGGCAGCTGGGCAGTGGGGCCGCCGGCCTGCAGCTTCTCAGAACCCCCAGCTTTCCAAAGCCACCTGCAGGAGGGGGTGACTTCATGAAGAATGGGGGAGGGGAGGGGCGTGCAAAAGGAGGGGCTGGTTACTGTAGTAACCACCCTCTGTTGTCCAAACTCCAGTGCTAATCACCCCTAGGCTTTTTGGAGGTGTTTTCTGTTATTTAAATAGCCTTTGGGGATGGAGAAGGGGTTTTGTTTCCTGGCTTTTGAATTCTCTCTCTTTTTAAAGTTTCCCTAAAGTAAATGTAATCATTTTTAAATTGTCTTTTTCCCACTTCTCTCCTTGAGATTGGAAGCTGCATCCCTAACGTGTGTCACTTCTAGCTCCCTGGAGGGGGAGCAAACATTTTTCCATTTCTACAGTGAGGGACCTCTGGGGTCCTTCCAGCCGTACAGACATACAAGCTCTAACTCATTTTAGGTCACCTCAGATCAGACTGTCAAGATTTAGGCCCTAGCTACCGCCTGGGTTCTGGGAGTTCTAGCCTTTGCACCCCCCTACTGAAGGCAGGCATAGATTCAGGGTGCAATCATGGGGACTTGCATGTGCTGCTATGCCTGATTTTTGTCTTAGGGGGCTCCCTGCATACCCACTTCCAACAGGGGCCTCCCCAGCCCTGCACATGGGCCCGAGGTTAATGATCCCATGGTAACTCGGGGAGGGGGGTGGCAAGCTGCAGGTTGCAGAGCAGTTGTTAATTAGGGTAGCCAGGGCCCTGACGCCATCTGCAGAGCCCAGTGAGGGCCGGAAGCAGGCCTGCAGATGGAGAGCTTGGAGATGCTGGAAACATCTCTTACCCACCCCCAAATGTAATGCCAAATAAAAGCAGTCCTTAGCCATGAAACACAAAACTGCTGACACTAAAATAGCTTCTTTCTGGTTCTTCTAATTGCAAACTCCATATAAGTCACTGAAGCGGTTCCCTCCCCACCTACTTTTTCCCTTCTCCCACCACTACCTTCAGCACCCCCTGGTGGCAGGTGCCTCAAGTGTGTACTGGGCCACCTGGCCCCTGGGCTCTCCATCTCCTATTTTGGCCTCCCAAGTTTTTATTGCATCTTCCCTTTCCTTGGTGCCCTTGACTGAGGAAAAGTGGGGGCTTAGAAGGTGGATCCCACCTGCCCGTTCTCCTGAACTCCACGACTTGCCCAGTTCCTGGGACTTACAGTGACAATCCTGAATAGCATTCACAAAGGGCCTGAGGAGTCACTTGCCCTACCAGGAATGAGCTGGCTTTGGCCATGTTTCTGGGCTCCCATTTACTGCTAACCAAAATAAAGCAATTTTTGTCTGGACAGTCAAATCTCCATGCTGGCCATCGGTGGCCCTATAAGAAGTGTTTGAGGGGCAGATAAAGGTGAAGGAAACATGAGCATTAACTCTGGTTTCCACTGGGGAGACCCAGCCTCTGAGAGGTTGAGGATGCACAGCGAGTCACCCAGCTAGCGGCCCCCTCTGTGGCCACTCCCTGCCCCCACAAGCATCTCTGTTCAGCAGTGAGAGAGTCTGATGTTTAGTGCTTGACAGTTTCATTAGTAAAGGGTGTCTCCAAAGAGCATTTCATGGATGAACAAAAAAGGAAGGAAACCTAAGAAAGAGGCATGACAATGAAACAAAACCCTGAAACAGTCACGATGTGAATAATCGCAGTGAAACCATAAGAGGGATTTCCGTCACTACCCTGGCTCCCGGCAGTACTTGCGGTCCACCAGGGCCAGCTCTGTGTGACATGGGCTCACGGGCCGAGGAGCTGCACTTGCACTTGGCCCCATTTTACGAGTGTAGTAACTGAGACAGAGAGATGAAAAATCATTTCCCCATGGGCACTGATAGTGAAAGAGCTAGTGGGGCACTGGGAGCTCCTCTTGTCTAGTCTGCAGTTCCTGTCATAGCCAAAGAGCCAGCAGCCTGCATTCAGGAGGAGGGAATTCTAAACAGTGGAAAGCTGAGTGTTTAAACATGAAAGCTCCTTAGAGATAAGCTAAGGCTTTGTGTTGGTAGAGGTGATTGTCCCTACCTCCCCTTGTCTGAGCTGTTATAGAAAGGAAGATGAGATTACATATCTCTAAGATTACTGCTTCCCAGAGCAAGAAGAGCCTTGGGAGTTATCTGGGATTCTAAGCAGGTGAAATTCTCAGCTTTGGGGTCTCAGTGTCATTCTTCTGTTCCTTAGCATGGTAAGATATTAAGAGGGACATTGTTGCCTTGGAGTTTTGGTTGAGGCTCCAGAGCTGAGGTTGAGTGCCTTATTGGGTTGGCTAAGTTGTGACCTACCTCTTTCCTGGGGCTCCAGCTTTCTGGGTGAATAAAAGAAGGGCATGAAGGGAGAACCTTCTGGAACCACTTGGAGAGACCAAGACTGCCTTCCAGAAGGGAACCCGGCATCTCTTCCTCACTGGATTCTTTTTTTTTTTAATTAAAATATTTTAAAATTTACATATACTTGCCATTAATTGTAATCCCCATGTATTCCCCATCACCATCTCACCAGTGCACCAT
>JAGFMF010011390.1:7653276-7721868 GCA_019455555.1 Galemys pyrenaicus
TCATATGCCTGTTGGCCATTTGCATGTCCTCTTTGGAGAATTGCCTTTTTAGCTCTTTTGCCCATTTTTTGACTGGGTTGTTTTCTTTGTTTCTGTTTCCCACTGGATTCTTTTTGGTCCCGGTGGAAGAGCTTAGCGCTCCTTCTTCATCCGTGCTTCAGATTGAAGGATGTGTGTCCCCAAGAGCTGGGGGGCTCACCTAATGCAGAGACACACTAGCTGGAAGGAGATGCCCCCGACTAGAGTAGTGTAGGCTGGTCCTGGGGAGAGCACCACCTTTCCACCAATAGTGTGGCAAGTGGACAGTGGGTGGAGGCCAGCCTGAACCATCCTGAGAGCACCTGCTGGACTCTGAGGGTGTGGGGGGACTTCAGCAGCAGGTGAGTGCTATGCTGGAAGGCAGGAACCTAGAAGGAGGAAAAATGAGAGGTCGCGTCTCCCCAGGATGCCACAAGGTGGAGTCCTAGTGGGCATCTCCCAAGAACCCAAACTGCCCCCTTGAGTACTGGGCCGACTGCCCCCAGGGGCACCATAAGCAGATGTTCCACATTAGCTGGTCAGACTGTGCCTCCCACGGCCTCCCATCCCCGTCCCACGGTCTGGAGGGCTGCAAGCAGGAGAGTAAGGGAGAAGGAGCAGAGAGACAGAGGCAGACCCTTCCTCCTCCCCTCTTCGCTGTCTGTGGCCCCAGCTCACCCCTCAGCCAGGGGAGAAGACATGCAGGGAGCTGGGAAAGAGCCAGTTTTTATTTAAATTGCATTAGGCCTTTTATTACCCGAAAATGTAATTGTCCTGATGCCTGAAGTCAACCAGAGAAGCTCTGAGAACCTTTTTTGAGGTATTGCCTAGGGACGAGGCAGGAAATTTGACAGGACGGTAGCAGAGGGAAGAGAAAAATAAAGTTATTCCTGTTGCTTATTAAATGAACTGGCCACAGGAAGAAAACCAATGACTGAGAAACTCCCAGGTTCCTTCCAGAATACCTCAATGTCCCCTTCTTCTAAGAAGCAGAGAGAAGGGGGAAAGGATGCACATTTATTAGGTGCTTACTGTATGCAGTCTCATGTTAAAAGTCATGCCTAAAATATCACTGAGTAGTGCCATGAGTTCGGGTTACCAACTTCTAGTTCATACATGAGGAAGCTGAGACTGACAGAGGCCCAGTGGCTCACCGCAGGGCAGGTACGCGTGGGATGGGAGCAGAAAGGAGAACTCACTGCCTGGGAGCTGTATAAGGCAGGGGTCTTGCATGTGTAGTGCTTGGTGCATTTGGGAAATATTTACTCAATGAATGACTGCCATGAATGAATTCACTCATTAATGAATGAAGCGCCTCTCTTCCTACCTGGTTCTCCGCTCCTTGGGCCTGATACCTGCTTACTCCCGTGATGCTCTTTCTCAGCAACGCTTACAAGACAGTGTCGGTGAGCAGGCTCCTGTATAACCGTGATCAGGTCCCAGACCACCCACCCAAGGCTAGGGGACCCCTGCTCTTTTATATGGCGCTACCACGGGGACCTTCTTAAGGTCACACTGTGAGGATGGTGGGTGGCCAGGCTGAGCCTCAGGGGCCACAGGGCCATACTCTGTGCTACCCAGCAGGTCCTTCCAAAGAATGCAGGTGGCTGCTCCCCGCAGGACCCACCACGTGCCCCCTTGATCCCCACCCTCCACCGCCTTGGCCTCTGGCAGCCAGGTGTGGGTGCTGTGAGCCCCATGAGTCCTACTGCAGAGCGTAGGAAGCCGTGATGCTGACAGAGGCCCCACACTGTCTGGTTCAGAACAGTAGCTTAAGCAGATGTCTTGTCAAACAGAATAGGAAACTGTGAAGAAATAGTCTGTGACACCCTGCCACCTCCTCTCCTTTCTGGGGTGAGATAGCAGTGTGTTTTCTGGGGAAACATGCATAACTTCCCTAATTGTTATTCTAAATCAGATTTACCCTCCTTCATTTCCTCACCCTTTCCTTCCTCTCTTCTCCACTCCCCACCCCCTCTGCCTCTTGCTCACTTGCTCGCTCTCCTCTCCTCCCTCCCCTGCTCTCTCTCCACCTCCCCTCTGCTGTTCTTTGGAGAGGACAGAAGCTTAGAAGCGCCTGCCTCTGCAGCCTGGCCTGGGGATCCCAGGCTTCTAAGGCTCCATGTTCCCCTTCCCTTTGTCTGAGGAGGAGAGGGAAAGCGTGAATTATTGATGAGGTGCTGGGCTGAGCCTGGGGTGGCCCTGGGGCCCTTGGAGAAGGCAGACTGGTCAGTGTGGAGCCTGGGGGTGCAGATGGCAGGAGGTGGGGAGGGTGGAAAAGCACTTACTGCCCCTGGGGCTGGGAAGAGCCTGAGCAGGGGTGACTGGGAATCCTTGGACAGATGGAGCCGGGAGGTGCCTGTGTGGCATCTGCGGGGAATTCACAGTTTACAGTGGCGGAGGGGCTGGGCACCTCGCTCTGCTCTTCTGCTTTTCTGAATTGATTCCCAGAAACCCAGGGCTAGCTCCATCAAGGGTAGATGGGCCTGTTGCCCAGAATCTGCTTCTGTGCACCCCCCTTGGGGGTATCTGCAGGGCTCGAGAAAACCCCTGTCTGATTCCCTCCTCGCCCCCCGCCCCCCAGGTCACCTCTTCTTTAGGTGGGAGAACCCAAGAAGAGGCTGTTTGTCACAGGCCTTGGAAGAGCATTAAATGGGACATTTGTGGCATGAAGGACGGGCAGAAGCGTAAGTCATTCAGCCCTGCAGATATGATAGGCATTTGGGAGAGAAAGTAGAAAAAGATTATTTCAGTGCTGTTGTTTTAAAGAACTGAACCGCATTCATTGGGCCAGTGTGCTGTGAGGATTTTCTGCCTTAAAGTAGCTTTCTTCAAGGGGCTGTTTCCTGGGCAGCCATTCTATCCATGGAAGAATTTGCTTACTTCTTTAGCATTAACATTGCAGTGTGTGTGTGTGTGTGTGAGAGAGAGAGAGAGAGGAAGAGAGAGAGAGAGAGAGAGAGAGAGAGAGAGAGAGAGAGAGAGAGAGAGAGAGAGAGCGCTACTACTCAAGACAGTGAAATTAATGAGTGAGCAGAATTTCTCCCTCTTGTCCACTGCATCCATGAAGTGACAAGGCAGGCAGGCAGATCCCAGCAGCCCTGCCTCTGCTCTTGCCACGGCTGTGTGACGTGCTCCCCCTGGAACATTCGTACAGGAACTGTCACTTAGTGCAGGGACGCGGTTCCGTGATGGACTCTGGACAAGGGTGGCACTCCCCCAATGCACAGGCTGGGCTCTAGCCCAGGAGGCCCCTCAGCCAGAACCTCTTTCTAGAAAGTCCAGAGTTTTCTGAAAACCTTTTCTCTGTCTCTAGAATCGGAGATACAGGAAATCAACATTCTCACCCAACTTTGGGCTCCTCTCTTGTTCTTTTCCCTGCTTGCATGGGACTTTGGCTGTCAGGGAGATGTGAGGGCTCCGTGCCAGGGTTTGTCTGATGTGGAAGGAGCAAAGGGGATGTGGGAGCCCCGACCTGCTTCACCTGTCCCTCCTGGTGCCCTCCACCCAGGATTCAGGGCCTGTGGAGCACCCATCACACTAGTGCAGATGGTGCATGCAGAGTCTGTCTCTCCCCTTTCCTTCCCTCTTCCCACCCCCACCCCCCAAAAGTGAGGGACGCCATACCCACCGGAAACAGAGAGCTGGGTCTGCTGGTGAGCTGGTGAGCTGGTGAGCTGGTCTCAGTCTGGTTTGCATCTCCACCTCTGGACACTATTGTTTGGAACACACGAATGTACTTAACAGAAGAGAACATTCAAATATGCTTGGGCATTGCAAATTGAATTCAGCTGTGGCGGCTGCAGAGCCAAAGGTCTGGCCATTCCATTCTGGGAGATACACCACAGCTGCGGGGCTCTAGGGAAAGAGGACTGGCAGCAGGGCTAGGCTCTGTGCCCCACCCCACCCCACCCCCACCCCGGGAAGACCCTGACAGTGGAGGGCCTGAAGGAGGCAGAGCTGCCTGCGCTTGTGGCAGACCGGTGCTGCCCTCTGCCGGGAAGTCTGGGCTAAGGTACCGCCTGGATAGTGCAGGTGCTCCGGACAGCTGAAGGGAGGCTCTGTCCCCTGGCCATGAGAAAAAGGGAAGGAGCACTAGACCTAATTTCACACTGAAAATCCGCGAGAGTTTGCTTTGTTTGTAAGTACCTCGTTCTGTCTCCCAGGGTAATGCAGGAGAAGGTGATCCCAGGGAGCTGATGCTCTGTGAGGGACACCGAGGGGGACAGAGCTACAAAATCTACATGTAGGTGTTCATTTTAGTCATAAACAACTCTGAGAAGTGAGCTTTTAGAATTTGAATTTTACAAATGAAGAAAGTGTGGCTCAGACCAGTAAATAAACTGCCCTAAAGCCTCACAGCCAGCATACAGCATGGCCAGGACTGAGTTCATTCGGGCTGCCTCACGCTAGTGCCCTCGTGGGGTCACCTGTGGCTTGGGACTCACCTGGATCTTAGAGCCGTGGCAGGGGAAATGCCTGATCTGTCTGGGGAGACCCCAGGCTTCAGGGTCCTGCCTTGCCAGCTATTGGAATAAACTTTAGATAATGGGTTGCCTTGAACCCAGGGCCCGTGGGAGATGGGCTCGTGGGAAGGACGCTGCTGGCCCTGGACCCTCAGTCTAGTTTTTTTTCTTTAAAGATTTATTTATTTATGCATACAAGCACTGGGGTACAGGCCAGAGGTGTGGGGGGGCGCTGAGAGGATTCACCACAGAGAGCGGGGAGCAGAACAGGCAGATCAACTGAAGTACACTGCTGAGGGGAGCAGCGGGCACAGCAGGAGAGGTCTGCCACGCCATGTGGGTCTCCTCCCTGGCCGGCAGCAGGGATCAAACTCGTGCTGCAGTGGTTGCGGTTTGCTTCACAGTGCGTTGCTTAACCCACTGCACCACCAGGGAGCCTCTCAGTCTAGTTTTGAACTCTACCACGGATATTGATAAACTACGTGACTTTCAAGCCACTTGTCCCCCGGGATTCTGTTTTCCCATCTCTAAAACAAGGGAATAGATGAGGATGAAGATTGAACATTGCTATTTTAAATAGCAAGGGCCTTTTAAAAATTCCCCCTCCTCCCCCGCTTTGAAAGCTATCTTATCTACCAGTGTCCATAGTGATAATTTCTTTCTTCTCTTAATTTTGAGAAAAAGTAAGGGAGCTCCTTTAAGCAGAAAGATGTTCATGCCGATGTCATTTGTAAGACTGACAGATTCAGACCATTCTAAATGGCCAATCACAGGGGAATGGTGAATTACGATACATCAACATAATGGACTATTATGTCACTTTTAAACATTATGTGCATAAGAAATATAATGAAAACATGTTTATGGTTAGTTAACAACACAGGCTACAAAATTATGGGGCCTGATTTGGTTACACACCATGAAATAAGTAAGCAGTTAGGGACTGGGAGGGAACTCTGAAATGTTCGTGGGCTGAGGAGGGGCAACACCCTTTTTGTGCCACAAAAACCCTTTTTGGCCCCTTGGCACTCTTGCAGGCAGGCCTCTTCTCGGCATGTCTTTAGATGCATGAAATACAAAATATCACGTTTAAAAGAAATCAATGTATTGAAATATGGGTGTCAAAATAAATTTACAGTGTTGTCTTCTGTATATTCTTTTTCATACCTTAAGTGATGAGATCTAGCGGGAGGTGATATAACCCACACCTATGAGGGCGTGATGGATGCAACTACTATTTCAAAATACCTGCAAAAACTAAACCATGCTATAAAAACGTCTGAGATTTCTATCATTGACAAAGTTGCCTACACGGCTGAGACCACAGTGATTTGATGCCTGAATCCATAATGGAAGGAAAAGCTGCATTTTAGTTGGTTTGATGAACTGCATCATTTTTCTCATCCAAGTTCATGTACCCTCTGAACTTCTTACAGGTCCTCTGAGGGTTCATGAACCCTAATTTTATAGCCCTTGCATCAGCATTAGAGTCTTTTCCTTCCTCTCCTCTTCCTTCCCTCCCTTACCACTCACCCCTTTCTTACTTTCTTCCAATTTCCAAACTGTATGTAATAGACATGCATCAGTCTGTAATATAAAATGATCAGGGAACTTTAAGTAAATAAGGAAGGAAAATAGGCCTGAGATTTATTTGCTCACATATACTCTCATGCCTCGTATCATCTACTGCTCAGGTTAATTCTGTGGGAGAGGTGCTATTCGTCCAGGCATTCTGCAGATGAAGATATTTAAGCCAAGACAGGTTAGGAGACCCATCCAAGGTCACATAGCCAGTAAATGATGGGACCAAAATTCACTTCTAGCTCTATCTCCAAGAGCCTAGACTCACCTGCTACAGACTATAGCCAAGCATGCAGATTGGACATGGTATTTGTATGTTTGGCCTATCATAGTAAATAAATCAAAGTAATTGCAACATGAATGCTTTGCATGCTGAAGTACAGCTGCTTTAGTTAAATCCTCTCTGTGTGCTCCTGGGCAACTGATGATATGCTAGGCTTGGAAAGAAAAAAATCGAGAACTTCTGAGTTTCAAATCTGCTGATGGCTGAGGAGAGACCTTCTGTTTCCTCCAGATATTCTATTGGTTCTCCTGTGGTCGTCTAGGGACTCCTCAACTGGAGCTTCAAGTGAAACGCTTTCTTCTGAGCAGTGAACTTGGGAAGCCTCATCAAAGTGGGACCCAATCAGAAGGGACACTTGGGAAGCACCGTCCAGGCCTACCGGTGTGCAGAGGCCAACAGGCGGCTTGGGCAGTAGTGGCCACTAGGGGGCAGCATCGAGTCAGGATTACAGAGAGGCTCTTGGTCTGTTTGCTAGGATGTGCGCCCAAGCGGAGTTATCTCTTGCATGAGGGGACCACAGCAGGAAAGGACAATCTCTTTAATAACTGAGAGGTACGTCCTCGTACAAAGAGGCAGTATAATTTTGTGCTTACAAACATGTGCTCCGGTTTTAGCCTACCTGTATTTAATTCTAGCTCTGTCATCTATTGGGTGTGTAACTCTGGGCAAGTTATTTAAGCTTTCTCTGTTTCAGTTTTTCCTTGATATGAAAAAACTAAATGTATTAATACAAATTAGGCACTGTTTCATTGACTTATTGCTGCAAAACGAACCACCCCAGACAACAGCTTTTTATTTTCTTACACTTCAGCTAATAGAACCTGATTCCGTGGAGACAACTCACTTTTCCATGGGAGACTGACTGACTGGGGCAGTTCAGATGAAGCTGGGTGACCCAAGAGGTCTTCCTTAGATGTTTGGCACATGAAACGTGCGGCTGCTCTCTGCAGCAGGGTCTTCAGTGTCTTTTCATGTGTCTCAGGATCCACAAGAGTGTAAAGCTACCAGCCTCCTAAGACAGGGGCGAGAAGCTGGCCCAGCATTGCTTTACCACATTCTGTAAGTCAGTGCAGGTTACAAAGTCAGCCTGGACTTAGGGAGAGAAGAAAACGCCGCCTCTTGGTGGGAGTAGTGAGTGATGAGAAGGATTGTTAGTGGCCACCTTTGCAGACTAGGCAAAGTGCCTCCCCCTAGGCACTGAGAACTGTACCTGGCTGAGAGGAGACCCTCCATAAATGGTAATGACGGCTGAGGAGACCGAGGCTGAGAGACAGTATGGAGAGTTTCCCAAGATCACATAGCTGGTAACCACAGAGCTAGGATTTAATCCCAGGTCTTTCTGAATCCAAAGCACACTCACTTCTCACATCATCGTTCTAAGCTGTGTGTCATTGGCAAAAACATTTACCCTCTTTCAGCCTTGTTTTCCTCAAGTGATATCAGATGGTTATTGTAGACAATTACCTCATAGAACTATTGTGCGGACTACGTGAGGAAAGATGCCCAAGAAAACATCTTATAACCTATAAAGTATTATGGCAGCTTGTATTATTTTGAGATAAAAATATGAACCTCTTGCATCCAGAAGTTGTCTCCAGCTGGTGGAATCTGGATTCGTGTTTGTCTTCTTTGGCACTAGCCGTGAAACCAGTGTGGCTAAGGGTGGGGCATGTAGTGCTTCAGCCACAAGCAGTAGTGATTTCCAAGTCTTTGCGAAGAAGCCATTGATGTGAATGCTAATTACAAGTCACTCTTACCTGGTCAGTAAGGAAACTCCCAAGAACCTCTTTATAATGAAGATGAGACTGGAGACTGATGCTGCTTTGGCAGTCTCTGGCCCCTCCCCTTTCCTAGGCAGTGCCTGCTTTTTGTACTATCTCCTCTGTTGAGTCTCCAGAGCCCCTTCTCATGAACTGTCCTATGCACAAGCCCTCTGCCCTTTAGCGAATGGGCGGACAGATAGCCCTCTACCCCTGCCCAGTCTACCTGGAATATTCTGGAATATTCTTTGTTAGCCCTTCCTCTTGCTCAGCTCTAGCTGTAGGGACATCATCAAAATTGTATTTGGTGGTTTTCCAAGTGATGACTTCTTAATCTGGTCTTTGTGAAAGCTGTTTTTCATTGCTTTGCTTAGAACCAGTGGTGAAAAACCTTCCATTTACTAGATGATTTGGTCTCCTTTCATATTTCCCCACTTAAAGACCTCAGATATAGTCACAAGCTTTAGATTCTCAGGTTATCCGCTCTGCAGACATCTGCTTCCTGCCTCCAGGAAAACCCCTGTCTTAGGGCTGAGCATGTGGGCTTTGGACTCCAACTTTGTGGGTTCCAACCATGACCTGGCTGTTTGCCAGATATGGCAGGTTAATGCGGCTCTCTGTGCCCAGTGTCTTGATCTTTACAGTGAGAGGCGTCTGCTGTGAAGCTGGACTGAGCTCTGTGAAGGCTCTGCCATGGCCTCTGCCCTCACCAACATCAACAGTTGTCGCATTGTGAGGATGAAAGGAGATGGCGTGAGAGAAGCTATGTTCACAGGGAGCTCTAATGCCAGGCAAACACTGGCTTCTGTTACTGTTCGGGGTAATTCACTCTCTGGCCTTGAGTCATCACTTTGTCCTTTTGCATCTCTGGACTAGATACTGGTTTGCAAAGTCAGGTGCCTTCGGCAGCCGGGGATGTACTAGAAATGAGTCAGGTGGACCCAATAGCAGAAATGTTATGTGACTAGGTATTAATGGTTTTTAAAAGGGTGTCAGGTTAAATAAGTTTGGGGAATGGGTTTAAAATGAAACAGGTTGCTTTATGCAGGGATCCTGTTCACACACCCACCTGCACACTGACCTTCCAAGGAAGGAGAGGATGTACGTGCAGTGGCTTCCAGACTTCCTGGCCACAGACCCCTTTGACCACTGCAACTGTTGTGCTGAGTACATCTGGAAAATTCTCAATTGAGGTTCTCAGTCATCCCTTCCAGTTCTGAAATGGATCTTCACCTTCAGTTCTGTTTAGGTCTCTAAGATCAGAAAGGCGAATCTCTGATAAGGTGGTAAGGGTAGATGTGTGGGGTTTTCCCATTTAATTATTGACTTTATCAAAATGATAACTTCTATTCATAGGACCTCAGGCTCAGTGAGGGCAGTTGTTGGTAGGAAGCCCCACCCCCAGCTGAAGTTTCATTAGAGTCACTAGTGGAACAGTGATGGGGAGACCAAGCAAGGGGGACGCCTCTGGTTCCCATCTGGACCCAGCACCTGCTGGGTGCGACCTTGGCATTGCATGTAGGAGGCTTGGAGAAATCCAAGGACTGAGCAAAGGCCACTGGAGACTGACTTGGCTTTCACTGCCCCAGCACCTCCAATCCACTTTTCCCTTCAGAGGAGTGGAAGGTGAATCAGGGCAACCTTCTTGGACACCTACTATCACCAGGCACCCAAAGTTACTGCATCATCTTTATCACTCACTTCTAGCCACACACTGGAGGCGTCTCTTAGACCTGTTCAGTGGCCCTGAACTCCAGTTCCGTAGCCTGTGTATAGCTAATGCTCTTCTGAAGACTCCGGCCTCCTACACACCTTGGACACCGAGTTCCTTGAGTGGAGCCTCTGCCCTGCATCCTCCTTTAAGCCCCTTGGGTGTCAGAGCTTAAGTGACTTGGCCAAGCTCCCACAGCCCTCAAGTCTGTGGCAAGTCCTGGAGTCCTGTGTAACCACCTCATCCTGGGAATCTTGGGGCAGGGGAGGGGAGAGGGGCTTTCCTGGCCGTGGGAGTGGAGATGGCTGACCTGTCTTCACTCCTCTTCCCTCCCCTCACCCTGGGTGTGGGAGAACCCATCTGGGAAGGCAGACATTGCGGCTCAGAGGAAATGGCTCTGTGCCTTCATCCTTCAGTTCATTTAATCGCCCAGACACTTCCAGAGAGTAGTAATATTATCCCTACTTTATAGCTAGTGAAGTTAACTAGTGAAAGTAATGAAACCACCACAACCACCACTGCCATGCGTGCTGCTCGGCCTGCGTGCCAAGCATTATCTGGGTTGTCTCATGTGTCCTCACCATATCCTTTTACAGAAATATAACACCTTGTGGGAGACCTGCAATGACAGTGAGAAAACTGTGCCCAAACCCCAAACTTTTGGGCCCAGATCCCTTCTGGGGAATCTGATGGTAAAACCTGTTGACAAGCAGAGTGGGCGGGAGCCTCCCACAAGCTTCTGGATCATCTTTGGGGCTTGGGTGTCCTTTAGGGCAAGACAGACCTTACTGGTAGCCCCCACTCTCTTGGAGCCTTCTTTTTAACCTCTGACCCTTCCTGAATTTCTTTTTCACCTTCAAGTGTTGTTGGCTCTGGAGTTTGGGCCGGACTTGGGCACTAAATCACAATAAGAAAGAATGCTGAGATGTTTGACTAGGAATTAGGTCTGCTCAGAGCTGGCTGATCTAAGATGTCTTGGGGCCCAGGAAGGAAGGAATCACATAAAACAAGAGAAATGCCTCATTCACAGGGAGGAGGAAGGTGCTGAGAGCGGTGGGGCGTCAGTGAGCGCTATGGTCATAGCTCTGGGTTTGGCACCCGGGTTCATCCCCTGGTCAGTTGACCCGCTTTGTTCAGAGGCAGCAAGACAGCTGTTCATAATCCAGTTGTCGCTCAGAACCACTCTTTTGCATGGATGGTGGGTCTGGCAGGGGGTCCTGGAGTCACTGACCATCCGTCTGTCCCCTGGCCAGCGACCTAACCCTGAATTGACCCTGAGTCTTCAAACAATTTCACCCCTAAGACTTGAAGTAGGTCGTGTTAAGATGCCTTAACAACATTGTGTATTAACCGCATCAACAGCAAAGCCCTATTAGCTGAACATCTGGCTGTATCAGAAAGCAGACGCTGAGGCACTGGATAGCCAAATTTGATTGCTGAGAACTGGCAGGAAGCCAAACAAAGTACACAAGTTTAGAGGGTGAGCGCTTGGAACCGTCAAAACATTGAGGTCTCACATCTTCTCTTTGCTGATGGATAAACCAAGACCAGAAGTGACCCGTCCATGCTACCCAGTGGTCAGGGCAGAGCCCCACCTAGCTCTCTGTCACTTAGCCAGCCTCTCCTCAAGGATGTGCTCCACCAGGAGAGCTGGGGTCAGGAACCCAACAGTCTGGGCAGGTTTAATGGAGAAACCTGAGGCTGAAGGTAGACTGTATTCATTGTCCCTGTGCTCTATAAAGGAGCCTTCTTTAGACCAGAGTCCATTTTCCAGCCTGTCAATGAAACTGATCACCTCAGTTTGCATTGAGTGACTGTGTGTCCTGCTGGGGAGGCAGCTGTTTGTCCTGCAGCTTCTCTTGAGATAGGATTTGTGAGTCAGCTACTCATTTCACCAGTGTGCTTCTTAAAAGTCCTGGGTATTGTCCCACAGCACACCCGCCAAATCCAGACCCATGGCAGTAATGCCCTGGAACCTTCATTTTCACATGCTTCCCAGGTGATTCTATGCAGCCTCATGTTCAAGAACCACCACTACAACAGAACACTGGCCTGGAGTCAGGTTCCCATGGGTTCAAATCCCAGCTCTGCCAGTGACCAAATGTACGAACTTCACACCTGAGTTTGTGTGTAGCATGGAGAGAATAGTAATAATAACTACCTCATGGTTTATTGAGATAATTAGGGAGGAAAGCAGATAAAGTACTTGGAACTTTGTAAGTACTTAATAAATATTAACGGCTAATATGATATTACTATTTAGACAGTCTTTATTTGAAGCTGTGCACATGGAGAAAACATGGAAGCCCTGGAGGCCCCAGAAGCCAGTCCCCATAGGCTCCACATTCCAACCCAGGGGGTAAACTGGATGTACTGTATGAGAAACGTGGCCCACACACTGCGGCAGTAGTCTTGATGGTGCAGTAACAGTAGCTACCTCTAGGGGGAGGCATACACACGCATTTCACATTGCTGCTAGATGGGATCCTTGAAGGTGGGGGCTCTCTCTGGGGCAATGGGTTGAGTCTGGGATCAGCCTTTATTCTGGATTCTTCTTCCTCAAATAGGAAGAGAAATATTCTGAGTGCTTATTTTCCTAGTTGCTCAAAAAGCGAGAACCTAAGCTAGCTTGATTCTGGGTCTGTCCCCCGAGGCCTCACACAGCCCCTCATTAGCTGTTGCTTTTGTTTTCACCACCCAGTCTGGCCCTGGCAGGCCCTCCTCAGAGTGCTGGCTGTGACGCCTCTCTTGGCAGAGCTGTGATCTGGGCCTCACGTTCTTTTTCCTGAAGGAGCGGAACTGTGTGGGGCGCTCAACATGTTAGCAAACTTTCTTCATCTCAGAGTGGGAGTGAGGGGTGGGGCAGTCATGAGGTATACAGGCCTGCCCCCCCCCCCCCCCCCCCCCCCCNGCCCCCCCCCCCCCCCCGATTCTGAGCCAAGATCGATTCCCTTTCTGCCGTTCTCTATGAACCAAGGGATAAGGAAGCCAACCAACATGGCTTAGCGCCTATTGTGTGCTACTCTGTACCTCATAAGCATTCTACAGAAGTGGTGCCCGAGGCTAAGAGAGGTCAGGTAACTTTCCCAAAGCTGCACAGCCAGTGAGCACAGCCAGTACCAGGTATCACTGACAGACTGGTGTGTCGCCCGACTGGATGGCAATCCTATCACGTATGCTCAATCCTACAGCATCCAAATTTGTGAACTCCAGTGTCTGTAAAGCCTGTTTTCCCCTTGACTCCAAAATTGCTATTTATCCAACAATTTAAAGTCCCTGCTTCCAAGAATACTTTGGTAAGAGCCACAACTGTGACTTATTCATATTCCCAATTTTATATTTGCTAGTAGTTCTTCTTCTTGAAAGCATCACTTCACTGCTAAGCTCTGCTCCTAGCCCCCACCTCTCTAGACATTGTGGGAGGGGCCGCTGGCATCACAGAGGAGCCCCACCCTGGCTTGCCCCTTATAAGGTCATCTGGGCTGGGCTCAAATTAGATTTGACTACAGTGCTAGCCTTTTTGTTTCCTTTCGTTTTTCACAGAAATTGATGCCAGTAAAATGAGCCCCTCACTACCCTGACTGCTTTGAACACAATTAAAGTCAACTGTGCCTGCATGCAAACATGCATGTCCTTGCAGGCACCCACGAGCTGTGTTTCCAAGGTGCTGCGGTGCCACTTACACATGCTGTGAAGGCATTTGGTTTTCCTTGTGGCTCTCTCCGCCTACCCGCAGACCCCTAGCTGTGGCCTGGGGTCTATGGCAGCTGGAGGAGAAGAGTGAATTGTTTCATGTTTCTCTGCCCTGAGCCCTGGGCTGGCGCCCGTTCACACTGGGGAGGGCTGATGGACAGTCCTTGGTGGCTGCTTCAAGATACACTGTAGGACCCGGGCGGAGTCCCGTTCTCAGTTGTTCTAGGCAGGAAGATGGACTGTGGTCCATAAGGGCAACATGAACTGGAAGGGGCATCTAGAGCCGACTTCAGCATTTACCTGCAGATGTGTCCACAAGCTCGAGGAAAGGCGTGAGCGCCATCGGCTCAGTGGTGAGATTCCTTCCATCCTTTTGGCAGCCACCTGTGCGTGGGAGACAGGGAGGACAGGCAGCCTGTGACGGTGGCCTGCTCCTGGTGCTGCGCGGGGACTGGGCATTTCAGAGCTGCTGGGTATGACAGGCGTTCCTATGGCAGAGAGGATGAAGGGCAGGAGTTGATCCAGAGCCCCTGGACTCTGGGCCTCCCTCCATCCTCACAGCTCCGTCATGAAGATATTTGCATCAGCCCCATCTAGGTCTGGGATCCAGGGACCAGGAGCCAGGGCAGGCGTGGTAACCAGCACAAGGTCACCCAAATGGCAGGGAACGTGTCTGAGAGCAAGTCGAGGCAGACCGCACGCAGGTGTGTGCATTTGTGCTAGCACCGGAGAGAGGATCATCAGCTGTTACAGAGGGTCCTTTATTTGTTGGATGGAAAGGAGCTGCACTTTGGGGCCCTTTCTGTTGCTGCCCTCTCATTTGCAGGAAGTGAGAACACCATCCGGGTGAGGGAAATCGACATCAGACCAGAGGCTGGACAACGGAAGGTTGTTCTGTAATATTTATCCCTGCAAAGTAAATATTTCTGTCTCCATCGTAGTGCAGAGTTCCCCTGTTGACAGCTCCATAGATTCTTCTTTTTCTCTTCTCTTGAACATTTAGCCATTGCCAGGGACAGGATGGCCAGCCACAACTGTTTTTTGTTTTTTCACTTTGTGGATTTTCCCAGCCAAAGGAAAAAAGGCCAACAGCTGAGGTGGGGCTGTGGAGCGGAGGCATCGCTGGGTCCTAGATGGTGCTCCCGGGGGAATGCTCACCCATCAGAGAGCAAAGCTGAGCTTGACTTGTGGTTTTGACCGATATGTATAGTCCCTGAAAGTCGTCTTGCAGATTTATTTCTATGATGTTTTCATGCCTGTTCACGTCCCTCCCGATTCCGGGCCACGCCACCGCCAAGTCTGGCTCACTGCCTGCCTTCGCCCCTGGGCTCTCCCTGCTCTGTAGCTGCAAGTCCCACTGTGCGGCCTTTGTCCCCTGCTCGCCTCAGGCTTCTCTTGATGGCCTCTGGCACTCTGGCTATGCCTTTTCCTGACACGCCACCTGTCCCTTGTCTCTGCAGGGCTGCTCCTGCTGTCTAGACGCCTTTCTTCACAGATAGTTTCCTCAAAGAAACTATGCAGTCATGCTCATTTTAAAGACCCCCACTTCTGTGGGGTCTCCCATCATGGATCCCCACACACACCCTACTTCCCCTCCCCAGAGACGTCTGAATCCTCTGAGACAAGCCTGGTACTGCGAGGGCTTCAGAGAAGAGAGACTCCAAGGCAGGGGAGGCTGTGATGTTGAACGAGCTCACGGTTGGGGGGAGAGATGAAAGAAGAAGTTACACTAGTGTGATGAGTGTCAGAACAGGGGGTGCAGGGAGCCCCTCACAAGGCTCATGGATCTCTGGGATCAGCTGAGGACACCCTCAAAGGACAACGTGAATAGAAGGGTGCTCCAGTGCCAGGACCACAGTAAAGAAGCTCTGGCCATGGGCTGGCCTGGGAGTGGAGTGGACAGAGGCCAGAGAGGGGACTTGAGGGGGAATCCAGGCCAGGCAAAGGTGGGTAGGGGTGTGGGTGTGTCCAGGGACCAGTCCTGGATGGTTTGTGACTCCTGGGTGCCCCAAGTACAGGGCTGGGACTTCAAAGTGGCAGCAGTCGACTTGACCCTGCCACTTACTCTGCTCCATGTGCCAAAGGCACAGGGACCAGGGTGCCCTGGAAGGTGTTTTGAAATAAGGTGTAAGAAATAGTGAGATGAAGTCTGTGACGTGCCTAGCAGGGTTGGGCTCATGGTTGGTGTTCGATAGAAGAGCCTGATCTAGCTAAGCATATCACAGATTTCATCTCACTTATTTCTTACAAAAACACCTTCCAGGGCACCCGGTCCCTGTCCCTTTGGCAAGTGGTGAGGGAACAAAGGAGCACAGTAAGTGGCGTTCAGTCAAATGCTAGCAGAGCCAGGTCTCAAATGTGCTTCCTCCACATCCTCCCCACTCCCAGCCACGCCCTAGAATGCTAAGGAGAAGTTCTGCTTTAATTCCAATCAACAGTTCTGATTAGGAGAAATGGAGTTGAACCGAAGTCATTAACTTTCAGATGCGCTGCCTTCGGTCCCTTGGGGTCCCTCTACCTGACAGCAGCGCCCACCAGGAGCTCTGGCTCACCTACTCGAGCCCCTCAGGTGCTGAGTGAGGCCTTACCGGTCTCTAGATCCATAACAGCCAAGTGGGCTCAAATTCTCCATCATCATGGGGTGAATAGACATCCTCAGGTAACAGAATTATGGGGGATTTTTCTTCCTCTTTTGTACTTTTAAAATATTGTAAGAGCGAAGACTTAGGGTTGAAGAAAACTTTTAATCATAAGTTAACCAATATGCAGACACCCCTGCAAGATGCCAAGGCGTTATCTTTCTCCCTTTTGCCTCCTCAGTCATTTCTCATAATGTGGATGCTCTCTTCTGTGGCATAAGAACTGTAGTTGGCACAAGAGACTATGGTGTGATTTGATGGTAGGCACACTATGGTGGCAAGACCTGTTGGAGGGTCCAAATATCACTCAGTCAAAAATAAATTTAATCAGAAAAAAACCCTGTATTTGTTCCCCATGCTCAGTTCCTGGGACAAAGCTGCTGTGGCCGTTCTGAGTGAAAGGACTGTCTTGTCATTCATGAGGACACCTTTTTGTGCATTCCTGAGTGTATGCTAATGAGGTGACTTAGAGAGAGGTCCAGCGGTAACCTTGGGGTATGGCTGTTCACCAGAAGACCAAGTGACAAGAGGGTGTAATTTTCAGCCATGTGGGGAAGGACACACAGCAGATTAAATGCTCCCAAAACTTTTGAACAACAGATTTGATGAGCTTCTGGGTTGGTGAGTGGATACAGTTGCCTGGGGGTATTGCACCCTGGCTTCATGGGACAGAAGCCCCTGCGCTCTGAACCCTTCTGGATCTCGCTCTATATACTTCTTCATTTGGTGTCCAGCTGTATTCTTTATAAGAAACCAGTAAGTGTAAGTAAGTGTTTCTCTGAGTTCTGTGAACCATTCTTAGTGAATGAATGGAATTCAAAAAAGGAAAGGGTCTCCTGGGAACTTCCAGTCTATTCCAGTCGGTCAGAAGCACAGGTGACAACCTGGACTTAACTCAGTAAATGAATGCTGTGAACTTGAATGCGGGGTGTCAGGCTTACTTCACCTCACTGCACAATGCTGTACTGCCCGCTTCCCTGGGGCATGAGCTGACTTCTCAGGGACCGATTGTAATGCCACGCTTCTTCGGAGAAAGAATTGCCCCTCCTCACTCTGGGATGGGGAGTTAGGAATGAAATGGCGCAAAGATGTTGTGCACTATCCCATAGGGAGTGCAAAAGCACAACGGCAAATTCTAGAGAAAGCTAAAGTTTGAAATGTAAAGATGATTTTCCCCTTGGATTCAACCTGGTGGTGGTTATTACCTGAACTTCTCCCAGGCTACAGTATTACTCTTTGTAGATAACAGGTAGAAATCTGCATCCCTTTGCTCCTTCTCTTCAAACTTTATGAGATAGCAGTGGTTGCTGAAGATTGATGAAAGGGAGGGCTGTGGGCAGCTGGAGACAAAATCTGGAAAGACTGATTGGCAAGAGCTTGGGCTCCAGCATTGAAATCACAGGTTCAAATCTTGCCTCTGGCATGTCCTAGCTGTGTGTCCCGGGGCAGGTGACTTAAATATCCTCCCCTCTATTTCCTCATTTCTAAGATGGGTGTGGTGGTGCTGATGGTGTCAGAGGGAAAAGTAAATGTAAAATACTCATGTAAAACTCTTAGGGTAAAATATCAGGGTAAATCTTCGTAACCATGGATTTGACTATGAATTGTTAGATATAGAGAAAAGTATAACAATAAAATACAAAAACCATAACAATTTAAAACTTTTGGACATCAAAGTACAAGGAAAGAATATATTAGAAAACATATACGTGACAAGAATCTAAGTATCTAAGTATAATTAAGAACTTTAGCAGAATATATAAACTGGATAAATAACCCAGTTAGAAAGTGGATGAAGAATTTGAATGGACATTTCTCCAAAAAAGACAATACAGATAGCCAGGAAGCATGTGAAAAGATGCTCAATGTCATTAGTCATTAAGGAAATACAAAACAAAGCCACAAGAATTACCTCTTCACACACACACCAGGATGGATATATATATATATATATTTTTTTAAAGATTTATTTTCTTTATTTATGCATGCAGGAGCTGGGGTGCAGACCAGAGGTGTGTGGGGGGAGGTGAGAGGATTCACCAGAGACAGAATGGGGAGCAGAACAGGCAGATTGACTGAAGCACACTGCTGAGGGGAGCTGCAGTGGCTGCCCATAACTTCATAGTGCTAAGACCTAACAGCTTACCCTACCAGGGATGCAACCGCTTATATCTAGGATGGATATATTTTAAAAATGGAAAATACCACGTGTTGGTGTGGATGTGAAGCAGTTGGAACCCTCGTGCAGTGCTGGTGGGAATGTAAAATTGTGCATTGCTGAGGAAAACAGCCTGACATTTCCTCAAAAGGTTAAATATAGAATCACCTCATGACCCAGAAGTTTCACGGCTACATGTAGAATTGAGAACAAGTATTCAAGAAGAAACTTGTACATTCATGCTCATAGCAGTACTATTCATGATAGCCACAAGGGTAGAAACAAGCCGAATGTCCACCAACAGATTAATGGATAAACAGGAAGTCATATATCCGTATTATGAACATTATTCAGGTAGAAAGAGGAATGAAATACTGATACTTGCTACTGCATGGGTGACCCTTGAAAACATTATGCTAAGTGAAAGAAGCCGGTCACAAAATATCACATATTATATGATTCCATTTGTATGGAATATTGAAAACAGGCTAATCCAGGAAAGACAGAAAGTAGATTAGTGGGTGACAGGGCTTGGGGTTAAGGAGAATGGACAGTAACCCCTTCAAGGGTATGAGGTTTCCTTTGGGGAGGATTAAAATGTTCTGGAACTAGACAGAAGTGATGGTTGCACAGCATAGTAAATGTAGTATCACTGAAGTGTGTACTTGAAAATGATTAATTTTATATAAATTTTACTCCCATTAAAACACAGAGAGAGCACAGAAAAGGCCTTATGGTCAGTTTTTATAATGTGGAATATGGAAAATCTCTTTCCCCACAGGCTAACTGATAAGCTACTTCATAGAATTATAAAACAGGGAGTGGAGGGGTGGAAGGACAAAGGACAGGAATGGGACAGCCATAGATTTGGTCTTTCCAGATCCTTGATGCACTCATCACATGAGGGTCGCCTACGGGGACTCACCCCATATTACCTGTGACTAGATCACAGGGTGACCCTGGCAGACAACAGGAGAAGCAGAAAGACCAGGTTCCATTGGTCTGAGCCATGGACTTGGGTGCCATGGCCACTCATCCCATGCCCAGCTTACCAGGCCACTGCCTTGTGTGTAAATGGCAACCTCCTCACATTGCTGCATGACTTAGGATGGGGCCCAACGTCTGTGTCTCTGATTCCTAGGGTCATGGGCCCTGAGAGGCCATAGAACCTTCCATCCCTTCTTATTTTGCAGATTGGAATGTGAGGCTTGGAGGCATGAGCTTGCTATGTTCCTCGCTCGGACACACTCGTCTCTACAATGAAGATAGGATGTTTGGGCCGTCCCTTTGCTGCAGTAATCCACATGCAATGTATTTTACATTTTCCTTAAGATTTTATATCACTGACTAAAGAATTTGGCCTAAGGCAAAAGATTAAACAAGCAGAGTCGCAGCATTCATTTGGGGCAAGCAGCAAAGCTCACTGAACAAGCAGGAAAGCTTGGCCAACCCAGGTCCACCCTTACTCGCTAATCACATATTCATGTCTGCTTTTGGAGGCAGTCAGCACAGTGGTCAGCTGTAGATGCTGGAGCCGGCCTGCCTATGCTAAACCCTCAAGATTTAGTTAAAAGGCTTTAAAAAATATATCTCTGTGCCTCAGTTCTCTTATCTGTAAAATGGAAATACTAGTGATCTACCCATCACTTCCAGAACTGTGCCCGGGACATGCTAGGGACTTAATAAATGATTGTGAATATATTATCATTCTAATTGCTGATATTAATTAGTATAATCCTCTGGGGAAACCTAAGTTAACATGATGAAGCTTGCCAAAGAGAACTTCCCAGAAACAGCAAACCACTAAACTAATAGGAGACCACACTGTTCCTTTTGCAAAACTGGCCACAAATTGCATTTTCATAAAATCTAATTTTCTCATTGACTTCTTGTCAATGCTTGAAATTTACTGAGGACACTGCTTGGGTATGTGGAAGCGTCATCCTCCCTTCCTTCTAAGTGTCACTTGCTGTTTCCTCTGCCTGGAAAGTTCTTCTCACTCCCTCCCCTTCCCCCAAGGACAAGGCACCTCCTTCATTTCTCTTCTTAGTCACCTCCTCTGGGCGTCCACTGTGGGCACATCTCCGAAGTCTCTCCTCACTTCTACCACATCAGCTCTGCCTTCTTTTTCTTAGCACATAATCAGATATACTGTATGACTTACATTTTAAAAAAAAAATTTCCTTTATATATATTTGACATCCATTGTAATTCCCATGAATTCCCTATCACCATATCACCAGTGCACCCTCACCTCAGTCCCCCATGATCCCATCTGCCCTCCCCCAACCCCTCCCTACCAAGTGTCCCCAATTTGTCCTTGTCTTTTAAATTTTTGTTTTTGTTGTGTCTTTATTGTTATTATTATTGTTCTTATTCCGTTCCTTGATCTTTATTTGGTTCCCTTATAGTCCTCCTGGGGGGGGGGGGGCATCTGGTATTTTTCTTTTGCCTTCTGATAGAGAAATGCAAATCAAAACCACTATGAGATACCACCTCATAGTGGCGCATATGTAGAAACAACAAATGTTGGCGGGGATGTGGAGAAAAAGGAACTCTCTTACACTGCTGGTGGGAATGCAAGCTGGTCCAACCATTATGGAAAGCAGTATGGCGGTTCCTCAGTCTACTATGACTTACATTTTTACTTTGTTGTCTGTCTCCTCTCCCCCCAACCCCCCAACTATAAGTAAGGACTAGAAGTAAGTAAGAAGTAAGTGGTCAGAGATTTTGACCACTTTGTTCATGACCCTCTCAGTGCCCAGAACATGCCAGGCCCAGAGCTGAGCTCCACAAGCGTTGGCTGTGTTGTGTGCATTGTGTGAGTGTGAGTGGGAGGGATGGTCTGTGGGCAGGTTCTGGATTTAGGACTCACCTGGTCCAGGTGGGCTCAGTGGAGAGAAGCAGCCATCATTGAGCTGTCCCTCTGGGCCAGCCTTGCTCGACATTTCATTTCTTCTTTACCCTAAACTCATGGATGAGAAGGTCAGGGCTCAGTGAGATTAAGAAGCATGTCTGTCACACGGTTTGTGGGGCCTGTGCCTCTTCCTCCTGGGTAGGAAGCGATTTCTTGGCCATCCGCATCCTGGCTGGTGGGGAGGCCTCGCTGGGTGGTTCCTGAGCTGGCTGTTTGCAGAGCCAGGAGGCTCATCGCTCTTCACCTGCCTGTGTGTGGGCGGCTCTTGGCCTCTGCGCCGAGCCCGGGTACCCAAGCAGCCTTCAGCACTCGGAGCTGGCAGACTAATTAAGGGCTCTGGGAGCAGCAGCCAGTGTGTGCTCCAGGGTCGTCGGAAGAGCCTGCCGAGAGCCGTGACCTGGAATGGGTTCCCTCCAGTCCTTCCCCGTGAGAGCTGTGTACAAGGAAAGGCGGGGCCCGCCACTGTGATAGCATAAGGGAAATTTTCCATCAGAGGAGAATATTAGACAAAAGTTAGAAAGACCTGGGTTCTGGTCCTGGCTCCACCACCACCAAGTTGTAAGAAACTGGGTAAGTTTTCTAAATACCCTCCTTATAAAATCTCAGTATAATCAGTTCCTACCTCCCTAACTGGTTGGGTATGATGGATGAGACAATGTCTGCAGCGTGCTTACCCAGGTGCAAAATAAATGTTAGTGTGTGTTTATTCACCATGAGCTATAGTCTCGTGGTCTGTAAATCGAGGTTCCGTGCAAGGGACACAAGCTGGGTACACAGTAAGTGCTGAATAAAGGTGCCTGCCTTTCTCTTCTTCCTGGCCTTTCAGCACCAAGTTCTAGGCCTGAGTTTGAGCCATCTTCCAGGACAGTAGGAGAAGGATGGAAAGGGAGGAAGGGTTTGGTGGGGTAGGGGGGATTTGGAACTATAGTGCAAGAAACCCTCACCCATCCTCCCTCCCTCTCTTCCTTCTATCCGATTTATTTTTACTAAATAACATCTAAGTGTTAACATCTAAGTGTAACACCATGGTACTGAATACAGTAGTGAGGAAGACAAAATTCCTGTTGTCATGGAGTTTAAATCTAGTTGGAGTCAAGTGGGGTGAAAGGAAATAAATGAGTACACAAGGAAAAAAAAAAGCACGGTGAAAGCAGAAAATAGAATCATATAATGGGAAGTGGTGGAGGCGGTAGTGAAGCTACTTTAAATTGGGAGCCAGGAAAGGCGTTACAAAGGAAGGAATATCTGAACCAAGACATGAACGATCAGGATAGGCTAACCCAACCACACTCATATGGGAGATGGGTTTCAGGCCCGGGAACAGCACCTGCAAAGGACCTGGGGTAGGAGGGAGTTTACCTAGTGCTCCTATACTTCTCAGTTGGAACAGTGCCCCCTGCACACACCCCACAGAGGAAGGCGCAGCTCTGCTCCTCCAGTGCAGGCAAGGCCAGCAGCCTTCATATTGAAGTGTTGGCTGCACTTAAGGTCCTGGGTGCTCCCAGGATGTTGTTTCTGCAGTTCATTTGCTGCAACTGGCAGAGGTTAATTGTGTCCATGTTCCTCAGGCCCATGCCAAACAGCTCTTCTTGCAGATGCTGGTTTAAATTAGAGGGAGCATTTGCTGAAGACTGGATTTGGCAGTGATTCATTCATCACTAGCCCCCATTCTCCACCTCCTGATGGGCAGGTGAAAGAATGCTGCGTCCTCGGCTTGTATCTAGCACAGGTGGGAGATGCCCGCTCCTGCCAATCCAGAGTGAAGACAGCCAGCCTGCACCCGCCCTCCTCCAAGCCTGCCGTGGGTCTCTGCTGCAGCCAGAGGCAACACAGACCTGCTGCCGATTTGAGGTTCTCCATACTTGGCCCCCTGCCTTGCCTCTCCCCCGTTGTGCCCGCTCTCTTCAATAACTCTTGTGCCGTTGCTTGCCTTGCCTTCTGATGCCCACAGGGGAAGTCTACCCACTTGTCCAAGCTCTGCTCAAATTCTGCCTCATATAGAGGCCTTCTCAGACACTCCCGGGGGGGGGGGGGGGGANNNNGGGGGGGGGGGGGGGGGGGGGAATTCTTTCCTTCCTTATTCTCTTAATCCCTCATAAGCCTTTTTCTTTAAAAAAAGATTTTCTTTATGCATACAAGAACTGGGGCCAGAGGAGCGGGGGAGTGAGAGGATTCACCAGAGACAGAGTGGGGAACAGAATGGGCAGATGGACTGAAACACACTGCTGAGGGGAGCAGCGGGTGAGAGGAGAGGTCTACTGCGCCATGTGGGTCCCCTCCCTGGCCGGAGGCAGGGATCAAACTCGATCTGCAGTGGCTGTGTTCTGCTTCATAATGCTTGCTTAACCCCCTGCACCACCAGGGAGGCCCCTTTAAAGGCATTGATCCTGGTGCTTATTGTGCTGGGAAGTCTTGGGGGGGGGGGGGCAGCGGCAAGGAAGGGGTGTTGAGGCACTTCATCTCTGCAGCTCCAGGGTCTAGCATAGCTTGCACTTCATTCAGTCATTTCTCCCACAGATGTTTATCGAGGGTTCACCCTGCACCAAGCTCTAGGAGAAGCAAAGGGGGAAGCTATGGGCAAGGCCTGTTGCCTGCTCTTTAGTTGTTCCTCGCCCTGCACAGGGCTAGGCCAGAAGGACCGCTGGAGCACAGAGGGCTGAGCAGCTGGGGTGTGGCCTCAAGTGAGGGAACCCAGTTACATATGTGATCTGCAGCCTTCCCAGACTGGTAGAGTCTTCGTTGGTTCAGGCAGCTTAAAAAGAGAACCCTGGAGCCATTGCCATCATCCCTACCAGTTTTCCAATAGTACACAGGGGAAACAAGCCAGCAGGGAGACCCCGCCTCCCTGTGACTCTCTCTCCAGCCTCTTTGCCCTTGTAGCCATTCTCCATTGCTCTATCGTCTGCTCTCCACCGCTCTCCACTGCACAGTCCTCTGCACGTTCTGTCCCCTGTACCACCACCCTTCGGTCTTCAGTCTCGGCTCAGACGTGCCCACTCGCACATGCGCACACCGCACTCCAGGTGTCCACCATCAGGCATGCGTACCGGAGCCCACACTCTCAAGGCCTCCTGCATTCAAGGCTGCGGTTGAGAGCCACAGACACCAACAGTGCAAAAGCCTGAGCAATCTTCATTTATCCTGCAATGTGGATGGTGCAAGAAGGTTTAGCAAAGGAAGTGGTAGCGAAGATTAGTAGAATGAGAACCTGGGGCCAGGTTCTCACATGTACAGCGGGCAGATCTAGCTCCCAAATTCGGGCCTCAGGCAACACCATTTGCACACAGTCACTGTGGCTGGTGAAGTGGATGCCTCTCATCTACTCACACCCAAGTTACATACATTTCCCATCCTACCTCACAGAGTAAGGAGGGAAAGAATCAGACCTTCAACAGTGTCATCAGCCTTGCCACATCCTGCTGTCAAATCTGTTTTCCGGCTACTTCAGATTTTTGATGGTTCATCAGGTCTTTGGTGTCACAGAGATTGTTGGCAAATCTGAAGTCGTTGAACAGACTTCCCATTGCGGGGTATTGTAGAACAATATTCTTCCCTTGTCCAAAAATAATGTGTACTAATTGTGGAAAATTTTGGGAGAAAATACAAGTCACCCATAATTTCATCATCCAGAAATAATCATTGTTAACATTGTGGTGTATTGAGATAGTTATTTTGGGATACTATTTAGAAATTGCTGCAATATATAATTATTGCTTATTAATGTATGCAAATATATGACTTTGATTACTATGTATATATTTAGCTTGTTGTAAAGACTTGCACAGTAGTGTTTGGAGATGTCAAAGCAGAGGAGAAAGGGACTAGTTGTTTCTAAGAATCTACTGTGTACCTGCCTATAATGAACTCTTCACTTTTTTAAAACTTCTTTATTTATATATATTTGACATCAGGTGTAGTCCCTGTAGAATTTCCTCCACCATATCACCCATGTACCATCACCTCAGTCCCTTGTGCTCTTCCTGCCCTCATCTCAATCCCTCTCCCTTTCTCCCTGCCCCCACAAAATGTCTCTGATTTACCATTGTCTGTTTTTGTTTTGTTTTGTGTGGTTTTTAAATTGTTATTATTCTTTTCCCTGATCTCTTATTTGGTTTTCTTATATACCTCCTATAAGTGAAACCAGCCAATACTCTTCTTTTTCCTTCTGACTTATTTCACTGAGCATAATCCCTTCTAGCTCCATCCATGTTGCTGCAAATGTCATTAGTTTATCATTTTTGATTGCTGAATAGTGTTCCATGTGTATATGTACCACATCTTCTTGATCCATCTATTTTTGGGCAGTTGGGTTGTTTCCAAGTCTTACCTATTATAAATAGTGCTGCAGTAAACATAAGGGTAAAGGAATTCTTTTGAATCAGTGTTTTTGTGCCCTTTAGATATAGACTCCTAGGAGTGGAATTGCTGAATCATATGGTAGGTCCATTTTTAGTAGACTGAAACTCTCTTCATTTTGATAATGCAAAAGCAAAACGTATGTGCTGTAATAAATATTATTTCACTTTTCCTGGCAACTCCATCCGATGATTATTATTTTTATTTCCATTTTGCTGATTGAAAACGAAGCAAAAGAAACAATGAGGCAAGAGTAGTAGGCCACATAACTAAGAGTACAGAGCTGGGACGCAGGGGACCTGGAATTGAATTCCTGGTCTATTCTGCTGTCAAAGTATATTTTCCTTCCATCCCATCATGTGGTTTCTATGGTCATAGCAGAGCCTCATAGAGATGCACATGTGTTGCCCTTGAAGTTGGCTGAGCAGGGACAGCTAATGGCTTCCATTGGTTGATGCCACCTTTCCCTTATCAAGCTCTCTAATGGACCCAGCCCTGAAGCAGCCACTGGGGTGCCCACAGGAGCAGGCCAATCCTGCATGCAGGGTGCTTCTTTCATCTTACAGGTCTCCGAGGAGGGAAGGAGCTGCAGAAGATCAGCTTAGAGCTGTGGCAATTGCTGCATTTGAAAGAAAGAATTAGAGTCTGTGGTTGTGGGGTCCCCAGGAGATACCTGGCTCCCTGCCACAAGGCCGCCCTAAACCAATACCTTGTCATGATTACTGCAGCCAAGACCCAGTGCTCCACTTGTGAGGCTCAAAAACGTATCATACCAACCTCCTCCCAGAAAATGGTCCCAGATACTCCAGGCATGAAGGCATCAGTTTGCAGCATGTCACAGGCTGGATTCTCCAGGTTGAGATGGGAAAGATGAAAAAGGTTTTCTTGGAAGTAATGCCTTGAAAAGAGAAGGGCACAGAGTGAGTCTGTGAAGAATGAGCCATCAGTTTGTCAGGCAGATCAGACAAAGTCTCTGCCAGCCCAGGAGAGAGCAAATGCCCTCAGAGGGGTCCCCCACTGGTCAAAGATGGCTGGTCCTTGCTCCAAGGCCTTGTTCAGCCACTTGACAAGGCCGTGGCTCCCCTAAGAAAAGCAAGCCTGAAAGAACACACACTCCTTGCAGCTGGACACCAGGTCCTTTTCTGGTGGAAGATTTTTTTTTTAAAGATTTATTTATTTATGCATACAAGAGCTGAGGTACAGGTCAGTCATAGCAGGTGAGAGGATTCACCAGAGACAGAGCAGGGAGCAGAACAGGCAGATGGACTGAAATACACTGCTAAGGGGAGCAGTGGGCAAGGCAGGAGAGGACTGCTGTGCCATGTGGGTCCCCTCCCTGGCCTGGGATCGAACTCACGGTGCTGTGCCATAGATGCTTCTCAGTGCAGCACTCAACCTGCTGCGCCACCAGGGAGGCCCTGGTGGAAGATTTGAACCTTGTGTCTCTGTGTCTATCACCCAGGGGGAAATCTAGCTGCTGCATACAGCTGTTGGTTTCATCAGGCCTCATGGGGCAGCAGTGTGGGGGACCACATACGATCAGAAGATTACCAGCCTTGCATACAATCAAAGCACAGGGCTTATAAAATGCAAATGACTTTTATCTTAAACCTCTCATCTTTTCCCCATAGTCTTCCTCCTGGGTAGTCACTCAAGGTAGGAACCCCAAAGCCATTGTACACATACAATGAGACATCACTAAGCCTTAATTCCATCTTGGACATTTCTCTCACATCCACTCTTCCTGTCCACATCAGCCCCCACTTCCTAGGTAAAGCCAACATAATTTCTTATCTGGAAAGTTCCATCTACCTCCAAACTGACCTTTCTTTTTCCCGTCCATTCCTCATGGGGCTGCTATTTTTACCAGGGTAAAGCCCAAGCTCCGTAGATTGACCTTCCAAGATGTTCCTGCTTTACCTGCTTTTCTAAGATTATCTCCCACCAGAATCATGTCCAGCACCCCCTACCTCCTCCATCATACCAAATGACTTGCCCCCCCACCATACACACCATCCGCTTTCCTATCTTTGCTCAAGTGGATCATTCTCATGATAAGAAGATATCCTGCTTGCCTTCTCACTGTCTATGGAAAGTGTTCATATTTAAGATTTCTATATTAAGATTTCCCCACTGAAGTTAACTTCTTCCTCCTCTGATCTTCATCACACTTTCTCTTTTACAGAATCTGTAATAAGCTTTGCCTATCTGCGTACACATTTGACTCCTCCAAGACTTATTCTATGAAGGTTGGGCTCTGTCCTTACTCTGGTACCTCTTGCAGAAAATAACGCATCCTACCTGTTTACTAGGCGCTCGCTGAATATTTGGGGCATTTGAATGGAGAGATAAGCAAGAGGGCTTCTTTCTCTACAGCACATAAAGATAATTTTTATTAGAAAAGACCCAAGACACCTCTCCCCACTCCCCCAAATTTTGCACTACTTTATGGAGAACTGAATGCTAAATATCACAAGTATACTCGTCCTTAAAGAAAAAAACTGGAGATCAACCACGTGCATAAAAACAAGTTAAAATCTAGGACAGGGAGAGGCTGTTGGCACAGTTTATTTCATTAGCTTCATTTCTTCTTATCTTGGATGTTCTTACTTCTCTCAAGACTATTAGAACTTTTGACCTCCCTCTCTCCATCAAAATCGTACTCTTTCTTCAATTTAGCTCATTTTCCTAAAACACTGTCCTGGTCCCCCAGTTGTAATTCACATAGTACACATAGTACTTTACCCCCTTCACCTCTGGTAACTTCATTTCAGTTTTCGGTGTCCGCTAGTTTACTTTTTGGTCCGTTTATTTGCTTACTTTCCTTATATTATACATATAGGTGAAATCACCCAATACTTGTATACCTTTCTGGCTAATTTCACTTTGCATAAGCCCCTCGAGTTCCTTCCCATTTGCTTCAAATGGCAAACCTTTGTCTTTCCTTGAAGCTAAATAGCATTGCATTGTGTGTATTCTTCATGCAGTCCTCTATTGGTGGCCACTCAGCTGACTTCTACGTCTTAGCGATCGTGAATTGTGCTGCAGTAAACATTGTGGTGCACATAACTCTTCCAGTTGATGATTTCATAATCTTTAACTAGGTACCAGAGGTGGGATTGCTGGGTCTTAGGGTAGTTTTTTTTTTTAAGATTTATTTAGGTGTACAAGAACTGGGGTACAGGCCCAAGGTGTGGGGGTGAGAGGATTCACCAGAGACAGAGTGGGGTTCAGAACAGGCGGATCCACTGAAATACACTGCTGAGGGGAGCAGTGGGTGACACAGAAGAGGTTTGCTGTGGCCTGTGAGTTATCTCCCCGGCTGGGGATTGAATTCAGGCCACAGTGGCTGCTTCATAGTGCCGAGACTAACTCCTGAGCCACCAGGGAGGCCCCCTTATGGTAGTTCTATGCTTAGATTTTTGAGTAAGGGTCAAACACTTTCCAAAATGCCTGCACCAACTTGCATTCCCACCAACAGTGTATGAAGGTTCTTCTCTGTCTACATCCTCACTGGTCCTTGTTTTTTGTTTTCAACACTTGTTAGCAGTCTTTTTGATGGAAGCCATTCTCCCAGGTGTGAGATGATACATTGTGGTTTTGATTTACATTTCCCTAGTAAGAAGGGATGATGAACATTTTTTTAATATGTCTCTTGGCCATCTGTATTGCCTCTTTGGAAAGTGTTTATTCAGATCTTCTGCCCATTTTTTAATTGATTTGTTCTTTCTCTGTGCAAAAGCTTTTCAATTTTATGTAGTCCCAATTATTAATTTTCATTTCTCTTACTGTTAGGGTCAAGTGCCCAAAGACATCTCTATCATTGGTGACATAGAAAGTATTACTTATATTTTCTTCTACTGATGTGTATTTAATGATTTCAGGTCTTTATCCAAGTATTTAATCCATTTTGAACTTATTTACACATATGGAGCTAGGAAGTGATCCGCTTTCATTCTTTTACATGCAGCTGTCCAATTTCCCCAATATCATTTGTTGAAGAGATTTTCCTTTCTCATTGTATGGTTATGGTTCCTTTGTCATGCATTAGGTATCTATATACATGTAGATTTATTTCTAGGTTCTCAGTTCTATTCCATTGACCCTGGGTCTATTTTTTTATTCCAATACCATGTTATTTTAATCACCGTTGCTTTATAATGTTTAAAATCAGGTACACGATGCCTCCATTTTTCATCTTTCTCAAAATTTTTCTCAAAATTGTTTTAGCTATTTGGGTCTTTTGTTGTAAAATCCAGATTCTTTTTGTTCTTTATTTATATATATTTGACATCATTTGTGATCTCCATTGATTTTTCTACCACAATTATACCCATGCACCATCACCTCAGTCCCTTGTGCTCTTTCTGCCCTCCACCTTTTCCCTCCCTCTCCCCACAAAGTGTCCCCAATTTTTCCTTGTCTTTTTGTTTTTGTTGTGTTTTTTTAAATTGTTATTATTCTTTTCCTTGGTTGTTTATTTGGATAGTGAAACTATCCAAGATGGAATATTATTCAGCAATCAAAAAATATTAACTAGAGTATTCATAGAAACACAGATGGAGCTAGACGGGATTATGCTCAGTGAACTAGGTCAGAAGGCAAAAGTAAAATCTAGATTCTTAATGACATGGGGCTAGCATATCCTGACAAAGTGATGAACTGACAGCTCTGATTTTGTTAGCACGTGATAGAAGGGTATCCAGGGACTCAAAACTATTAAAGAGTACACGCTCTGAAATGAATTTGGCCATCCATGTGCACAAAGGCAAAAGAAACAGTCCCTTAGTGTGAAAACTTTTAATATAATTGGTACGCATAAAAAGAGAAGAAAGACTATTCCTAATAATAATTTCCCAGTAAGACTCCAAATTTTCCCAGCTCCTCTTGGGCAAATGTTCAGCCAACTGTGGTCAGCCCAATGTCAGGTTGCTGCAGTCTGAAAGCTTGCCACGAGTCCAAGGTAGCTTCTGGCAGCGAACCATAAGAAAAAGATGAAGCAGGTCTCAATGAGCTGGGACTGAAGGAGAGATTCAGAATTAACAAGAATCCACCATGAAGCCAAGATAATGGCTGCCATTGTCTCTTCCAAGGACTAGGCACAGCCTCCTCATGTTTCTTTCACCCACATGTCTCTGCCAGGAGTCTTTTTTTTCAAAGATTTTATTTATTTACGCATATAAGAGCTGGGGTACAGGCCAAATGTGCACGGTGGGGTGTGGGGGTGTCATGAGAGGATTCACCAGAGACAGAGTGGGGAGCAGAACAGGCAGATGGACTGAAATACACTGCTGAGGGGAGCAGTGGGTGAGACAGGAGAGGTCTGCTGCACCATTTGGTCCCCTCCCTGGCCGGGGATTGAACTCGTGCTGCAGTGGCTGCAGAAGTCCCACAATGTAGCCCTCAACCCCTTGCGCCACCAGGGAGGTCCCTTTTCCAGTAGTCTTAACTGTCTCTCCTGCACGTGTCTCCTCCAAGTCCCTGGGTACAATTCAAAATCAAAAAACAAGAGAGCAGGCCCACATGCCTTCTGTGTTACATAGTCCACTGAGCTCGTTCCTGCTCGTTCCTAGTGCTCCCTGCTCAGAAAGTTCGGTTCATGGCCCCCTGGGACTTGTCTGCTCCTTTCATGGTGACGCCTCTGAAATACTTTAAAGCTTTTATTGATACCTGTATTGGTTTGCTTGGGCTTAACAAAATACTAGAAATAACAAAATACTAGAATCTGGACGGCTTAAAAAACAAATTTATGGTCTCACAGTTCTGGAGGCTGGACGGGCAGGAGAAAGGGAATGGCAGAGTTGGTTTCCTCTTTCTTTGCCTTGTGAATGGCTGGTCTCTTACTGCCTCTTTGTGTAGTGCCCCTGGTGTCACTCTGTGTAACCTAATTTCCTCTTCTTGCAGGGACATTAGTCAGATTGGCATATTGCCCACTCTAAAGACTCTTTTTAACTTAATTGCCTCTTGATATATTCAATCTTGAATGGAATTCATTCTGGAAACTAGGACCTTAACATATGAATTTTAAGGGAACATAATTCAGCCCAAAGTAGTGCCCCCTTTCTCCTTGGGTGGGCAGAGTCTGCCTAATGTAACTTACCAGGATATAAATCCTACCTGGATAGACCGACCCTGCCTCACCTGGGCAGGGGCAATTAACACAGGATGAAGTTCAAAGAAATAGCTGGTTATGAAGGGCCTTGGAAGTCATCCTAAGGAAGTTGTATTTTCTCCTAAAAACCAAAGGTGATTTAGTGGTGGAATGATGGCATGATCAGATGTATATTTTTGAAGGTTCACTCTGCCCTTCATTTAGAGAAAGGATTGAAGGAGGCAAGACAGGAAGGAGGATGGCTTTTAGCAAAGAGTCATTGGCCAGTCCAGGGAGGAAGTGGTGAAGCCTGAACTGAGGTAGTTGCCACAGCATGAAGACGGAAGTATGGCTTTTAGAATTTTCTTTTCAAAGAGATATTTATTTATGTATACTAGAACTGGGGCACAGGTATTGGGGGTGAGAAGATTCACCAGAGACAGAGTGGGGAGCAGAACAGGCAGATCAACTGAGACACACTGCGAGGAGAGCAGCAGGCAGACAGGAGAGGTCTGCTGCGCCATGTGGGTCAGCTCCCTGTGGGGGGTCGAGCTGGTGCTGCAGTGACTGTGGATAGCTTCATAGTGCAGTGCTTAATCCCTTGATTTTTTTGAAGATCTAGTCTTCCACAGTGTGGTGACAAGTGCAGAGACCAAAGAGAGCAGAATTCAAATGCCCAATAAAGTCATCAAAGAACTGGAAAGTATGTTGCAGGAGATAACATCTTAACATCAAACTGCTTCCTCCAGATGAAATCTTAAATGGAAGAGCCACATGTAAACAGATTACAAATGGAGGTGTTTTCTGGCAAAAGTCATGGTAGGGAGCCTCAGGTCTCGGCCCACTGGGATGCCCCATTATCTCCCAGTGGACTCTGGAGGTCACATGCTCCCCACCCTTCCTCTATTCCTTCCTCTGTTTGGGGAAAGGCATTTCATCGGCTCACTTGGTTTCAACTTACCTCCAAACCAGTTGGTGATTACGCGCTACCCTGAGCTATGTGCCCAGTCACTCCAGCCATCTAGCTCCTCTTGCGTCTCTCAGGACCTCCCAAGAGTCTGGCCCTTCCCAATGGGGCACTTACACTGACACAGAGAGGTTCTCTAGGGCTCTGTTGTCCTTGACCAGAATCTGTAGCTGGTACCTGACCACAGCAATTATTAAATGTGTTGATTAGCATCAGTCCTTGTCTTGCGTACCAGCATTCTTGACTATGGGTCTTTTTCTCATGAACAACATATCTGTTCCTTGTGGGAATGCCTTTCTCTGATCTTTGTTTGGCCAGCACCTGCAAAAACTTCAAGATTCAACCCCTTTCACCTCCTCCATGAAGCCTTCCCTGCTGCTCGCCAGGCAGAGTTCATGGTTCTCTCCTAAACCTAATTCTGTTATGGTCTTTTTCATGCTGAATGACAGGTCTGTTTGTCTGTCTGGCTTCCCCACCAGACTATGTGTTTCCAAAGACTCAACCTTTGTATCCTTTCTCTCCAGTGCCTAGTCACAGAAGGCCCACAGGGTTGGAAGACTTGTCCTTTTGACCCAGGAAATGTGCTCAACTCGCTGTTTTGGGGTGAGCAGTGCCAGTTCTATATTTCTTTTCTTCTTCTTTTTTTAAAGATTTTTTTTTTATTTATGCATACAAGAGCTGGGGTACAGGCCAGAGACGCGGGGGGGGTGGGTGGGTGGGTGGTGGTGAGAGGTTCACCAGAGACAGAGTGGTAAACAGACTGAAATGCACTGCTGAGGGGAGCAGCAGGCGAGCAGGAGAGGTGTGCTGTGCCATGTAGGTCCCCTCCCTCTGGGAATTGAACTCATGCTGCAGCGGCTGCAGAAACTCCACAGTGCGGCGCTCAACCCCTTGTGCCACCAGGAAGGCCCTGGTTCTTTATTTCTAAGGCAGGTTCTCCCTTTTCTCCTTTGTTTCCTCAGGAATTAATGCCTCTAGGAGCAGAACGTTGTCTTTTCCAAAAAGGTACCGCTGGCCCCCAACTCAGTGCCTGACACACAGCATGCCCTTCATCCATGTTTGTCAAAGGCCAAATGAACTCAATACTGTCGTTTAGTAAGTAGCACATATACATGATCATCGTTCAGTGATGGAGGTCTACCCCTACCCTTATTTATCCCATGAGGACATAGAAGCGCAGAGGTTTTGTAGACTGGCTGAGGTCACTGTGTTAGTGAGTGGCAGAACTATAACTTGAAGTCCAAAACCCGAGTTCTCGCTTAGCCTCTACCCTGAACTCTACTTGCCTCATCCGTGGGCCTATTATTCAGATCCACCTTCACCTGCCATCCTAGTCCTGCCTGAAGAGGTGGCCAGCCTACGCTCTTTCACTGCCCTGAGGTCCGAGTGAGAATTGGGGCCACTGACAAAAAGGAAAGATTGGCCGCCTGGCCTCAGCCACCTGGGTGGCCACCTTGGCCTCTGGGCACAGTCCTGGCCCCTCCTGGGATCTCCGTGCAGTCCCGGTGCTGCCCGCGTCTCCTTCCGTGTCCTTTACCACCTATCTTTTTCACAGCTCCATTTCCCCTCTTGTCAACAGCTCGCTCAACAAAATGTTTTCCATCCTTGCTGGCTATTTTTATCCCTTTATCGGAGTTATTTCCTTTGGTAAATAGCTTCCTGGCACAGGGTGGGCAGCCTAGCTCAGGCGCCAGCTAGCGCCACGTGGGCAGGAGGTGTGTGGTGGGTGGGCATCTGGGAGAGAGAGAAGAATTAAGCAGCACGGATAGGTCAGGCCTGCCTTTGGGGGCCACTTTCTGCTCTGGTGGTGGCAGCAGCAGCAGCAGCAGCAGCAAGATACTCATCCATCCCCTATTTCAATTTGTTAGAGCCATTCTCTGAGAAGGCAGTGTATGCCGAGGGCCTCGGAAGCAGACAATCAGTGACAGGCGCCCAAAATAGCCTCGAAATCAGCAGCATTCTGTTTTGCTCAGGGCTTTTCATGCCTGCAAGGGGAGGAAAGAAAGGATCCAGAGCATTTTCTGCGTCCAAACACACGTCTATTTTACAATAAGACAAATGACTCGTATTCCTGCTATTAAATCCAGCAGCGTCCCCTCCCCACCCACCACCCCTTCTCCAAAGACCTCGCCAACATTTCCTTTTGTGGCTGCAAGAGAAGAAAATAGCAGTTCAACGCCTTCTCCATGCAGCATGCCTCTGCCTCCCCCGGTTCTACCTGTGAGCTCAGCTTTTACAAGCTGGATTTTAATAAATCAACGCTGCGCGTGCTGCGCCAGCTGCCGCATCGACTTTCCTGGCGGGGCTGCAGGAGCCAGGCCCTGCTGGAGAGAAATGAGCCAGTGATTTGCTAGCGGAAGTCACTCGCCCCCAGTCAGAGGTGAGGCGAGGCCTTGCAGAACCCGGGGCTGCTCTCTAACTGCTACCCACCGTCACTGCACTTGTAGCGGGCTGTAGCTCCTGGGCAGATTCCTGGGTGACCAGGGAGGCAGCATGTGCTAAGGAGAGAACCAACGGAAGAGCAGGAAACCTGGATCCTGGTTCTAGCCCTACCCTGATCACAAGTGGTCTTGTTCAACCTCCCGTCTCCCTTGCCACCAGTTCCTGGCAATCAACTCTCAGAAAAGTGTGATACAGCTTCTTTATAGCACTTACACAGTGGGAATTTGCCACATTTGTGGAATCTGTGGCCCATCTAGGTCAGGGACATGCACACTCAGATCCACGGCTAATTTGGGTCACTTACTTGGGATCCGTGGCTGGTTTCATACAACCATGGCAGACTCAGGCAGAGACTGGGTGGTCCCCAAACCTAACATGTACTGTTTGGGTCTTCACCATCCCTAGTCAGATGGGGAGTCCCTTGAGAGCAGAAACCATACCTCCTCTAAGAGGTTTAGGGGCACGCTCAAGATTATTCAGGTAGTATGTGGCCTAAAAGTGGAAATGAATGTGCAACCGTGCACATCAGGACTATTGGCGAAGTTGTCAATTAAATTCTGACACACAGAGCTGGAATTTGTCAAAAAGAAATGCCCTCTAAGTTTAAAAGCCATAGGTGGGCAAGCTTGGTGTCCAGCTGACATTTTCATGGCTCACTCTCCACCACTTCTTAGCCTTGTGGCCTGGGAGAATTCTTCACCTCTCTGAGCCTCAGTTGCCTCAGCTGCAAAATGGGTGTAATAATATTGGCAAGACTGTGGTGAGGACTTAGGTGATCATCTGAGTGCCCAGCCAATGTTGGGGTCCTCCCCTCGGGTGTGGCTCCCTTTATTGTCCATACTTTCCAAGTATGGACAATACTTGAATGACATACTGGTAATGTCATACCCTTCCTCATAACCTTAAATTCTACCTGAATGTCTGGACAGAACAGGAGTGAGGGGCCCTGGGATCGTGAGTGTGACATGTGGAGGGGGGAGTATTTCAGAACATCTGTAGAGCTGAGTTCAAATCTTGGACCTGCTACTCATGGAGTCTTACGACCTTGAGCCTGTCAGCTGACCTTGCCAAGCTTTACTTTTCTCATGAAGAAGAGGAGGGAACGGGCCCTTCCTTGTTGGGTGGTCATAAGGGTGAAATTCAACAGCATCGTGCATTTAGAATAGGACCTGACACTCGAGAGTAGCAAATATCAAGCACTCAATAAATGTTAGTTTTCACTCCCTTTCCACAGGAACTGATTTAGGTAGATTCCAGGTTTTCCTAGTTTCTCTCAGGAATGAATGACCTTGTGTATCTCTAGGTCCCTCATGGACTGTACCTTGTGGATAAGAGACTCAGAAGTCCTCTGTCTTGTCTCACTGAAGTGGAAAATTCTGTAAACCCAGAGGCCCAACACACTAAAATCAGCCCAGCTGCGGACCAAACAGTGTCTTTGAAAATGTGTGTTTTACTTGGTAAAACCTCTAATTGCACAATTGTAGGTCTTCTGGTTTTATGTAGACTTCTTAAGCTAGGGCAAAGGAAAATTTATGAATGGGATTTCTTTATTTCTGTGGCACTCTGACTCACGCTGTTGACCCAACTAAGGGCTGAGCTTTTGTTTCTTGCTAATTTCTCGTTGCCAGGTGGTCCTTACTCAGTCTGAGCCTCAGTGAGCCACAGCCAGCGGGAGGGTTTCTGAACACTTGAAAAATTGTCCTGGACCCAGATTAATTCTCCAGGCAAATAATTATGGTGCTTGGGAATTTCTCAGGAAAGTTTTACAGTTTTCTCTCAAAATTTAAAAGCTTGTTTTACCAGGGCTTTAAAGTCGCTTTCACAGGGAGCTCTCATAGTCTGTGTTAAAGGCACTTGATTCCTAGAAGGTGGACATTTCTATAGATACCCAAATCCAGGAGTTCTTTGACAGGAAACAGTGGAGCTACAAAAATGTATCTGGACCAGTATAGCTGTAAAACTGACTTCATTTAAAAACTTTTTTAGTTGGGACCTCTCTGGTGGCACAAGGGGTTAAGGTGCAGCACTATGAAGCTGTTGGCAGCCACAGTAGCACTAGTTCGATTCCCGGCCAGGGAGGTGACCATCTTGGCATGGCAGACCTCTGTTGTCTTACCCGCTGCTCCCCTCAGCAGTGTATTTCAGTAGAAATATTCAGTATTCTGTCTCTGGTGAATCCTTTCCCCCTCTCTCCCCTCCCCCCCCCCACACTGCTGGTCTGTACCCCAGTTCCTGTATGCATAATAAATCTTTAAAAAAAATTGTGTTAGTGTAAAACCTTCCTGAGTGCTCTTAAGATGAGGCAAAGTTTGATGAGAACCATGGATCCACTGCTGCTCTCCTAGTTTCATAAAGTAAGTAGGACAGCACGTCTACTTTTCTATACCCTGGTCCATTTTTTAAACATGGAAAACCTGTTCCTTGATCATTTGGGGAGTATAAATCCCCACCTTCAAAAGTAATGCCGCAGCAACCATCCATATGGACCTGTGTGAGATTTTCTTTGGGGTGTATGTTCTGTAGCTGAACTTCTGGGTCATGGGATATTTATAGACTTCAAAGAACTAAAAGTTTGCCTCTCTGCTTTGCTCCCTGAAATGGTCATTTCAGCCCCCATCCCACCAGCCGTGCACAGAGTCCGATGTCTCTACCAATATTTGAATTTTCAAAATCTTGCTATTTTCTCCTAAAGGGATATCTCTGTTGTTCTGGTTTGCATTTCTTAGACTATGAATAGCATTGAACCTCTCCTAATATGTCTGTTAGTTGTGAGTAGTTCCTCATCTGTACACTTTGGGGGACTGGGGGTGTGGGGTAGGAGGTTGTACTTTGTTATTGCTATTGATCTGAAGATTGTATATTGTATATTAAGATTAATTCCACATCAGTTTTTATATTGCAAATATATATTTTTATTTAGAATCTGTTTGTCATTTTGACTATGTCACACCCTTGTTATTTTATTTTTTCAAAAACTTACTTATTTGTGCCCAAAAGAACTAGGGTACAGGGCAGAGATGTGGGGGTGAGAGGATTCACCAGAGACAGAGTGAGGAGCAGAACAGGCAGATCGACTGAAATACACTACTGAGGGGAGCAGCCAGTGAGACAGGAGAGGTCTGCTGTGCCATGTGGGTCAGCTCCCTGTCTGGGGCTCAAAGTCATGCTGCAGTGGCTGTGGATGCTTCATAGTGTGGTGCTTAACCTCTTGTGCCACCAGGGAGGCTCTGTTATTCCCTTTTTAACTTTTTAACTTATGATTTAAAAAATTGTGTTACTCAGGATAATGTAAGCTTTTATAACAAAACACCCCAACATGCTCAAAGACTATAGAAATTTATTACTCATCCCCATTATAGTCCCGTAGTAGGTGAATTTTTGGGCGGTGGAGGACTCACCTCCACCCAGTGATTTGGGAACCTAATCTCCTTTCATCTGTGGCTTGCTCTCCTCTCTAGTGCCTTGCAATAACCTGCTTTCAGCTGATGGAGGATGAAAAAGGAGACGCATCACCCACTATCTGCTTTATAAAAACCTTGACCTGGAAGTGACTCTCAGCACTTCCTACCTCACTCCATCGGTGAGGTCAGTGGGCACGCTTCAATGCAAGGGTGCCTGGGAATGGCAGTTGCTTGCTGGGAAGCTCCACACCTGGACAACCAAATACTGTGGAAGGGAGAACATTAATTTTAGTGGACAGTTAGTAATATTTGCTATGGAAATGGAACTATCCCAAACCTGAGGCCTAAAATGACTAAATACAGGCAGCATGCCACTGCATGTATGTAGTACCTGGTTGGCATCGTTGATTGTGAGCTCCCAACCCTTGGACCATTGTCAAGCATATAATAGTGCTCAGTAAATGTTTGTGAAAGGAAGGACTGAATACATGCATATCCCATCACTTCTACCTCTTTCTTCTCTGGCCCGGGCAACCTAGCCAAAAGGTCACCTGCTTCAGGTCACATGGAGGGTACATCTGTTGGGCCCAGAGTCCAAGAGTTGGTCAGATGTTCCCCCCAAAGAATCCAGACACTTTTAGTTACCTATTCAATTTACAAGTGACTTTCTAAAATAGATTTTATTTATTTATGCACACAAGAGCTGGGCTACAGGACAGAGGTTTTGGGGGTGAGAAGATTCACCAGAGACAGAGTGGGGAGCAGAACAGGCAGATGGACTGAAATACACTGCTGAGAGGAGCAGCGGACGAGGCAGGAGAGATCTGCCATGCCGTATGGGTCCCCTCCCCAGCTGGGGGTTGAACTTATGCTGCTGCAGCAGCTGTGGAAGCCCCACAGTGCACTCAATCCCTTGCGCCACAAGGGAGGTCCCCACAAGTGACTCTTATTAAAGTAAAACTTCTATAAATTTGGGACTATCTAAGACAACCTAATATATGGATGTTGTACCCAGGAATTGATAAGATTCCTGACTGGAAGTTCCCTAAGAGGGCATGTCACCCCACAACTGCAAAAGTGACCCAAGTTCATTAGCCAATCCACTTGGCAGTAGCTGCTAGTATTGGGTGCCAAAGGGAAGTGCCTCGTGATTGGTTAGCGATGTGTGCCTCAGGTAAGGAGTCCAACAGTAAACCAGACATGATGTTCTTGAGAGACCTCATCAGGCCTAAGATCCTGTATCCCACATATGGGGTGAGTCAACTCAGAGAGGAGAAGTAGTGAGGAACTGCCTTTGGAGATTTAGGTTGGGAGGTGATTGGAGCCAGGACCTAAAAAGATGAGGACAGATCTGATTTCTAGAAAATTTCCCTAGAAATTCAAGAAAGCTGAGGGCTACAGACTGTGCTAGAAGAACGGCTACAACAGTTGGGAAAAAGTGGGCATGGGATGTGGTATGTATGGTTTGAAATCTGAGACTGATATGCTTCCTGCAGAGTTTGGTCAACCTAGTGGGTGTTACTGGCCTAATTATATGCCTGCCCCCAAATTAGTATGTTCCAGTCTTGATTCCCAGTACCTCAGACTGTGACTATATTTGGCGATCATGTCTTTAATGGGGTGATTAAGTTAAAATGAGGTCAATGGAGTGAGCCCTAAACCTGTATGACTGATGTCCTTACAAGAAGATCTCAGGACACAGATACACACAGGGGGAAGCCATGTGAAGACACAGGGGCAGGTGGTCAGCCATAGGCAAGCAGAAAGGCTTCAGAGGACTCTAACCCTGCTGCCATCTTGGTCTTGGATTTCCAATCTTTAGAACTGTGAGAAAACAAATCTCTGTTGATTAACCACCTATTCTGGGGTCTTTGTTACAGCAACCCTTGGAGACTAACCTGGGGGAAGTGAAGTCTACTTTTCTTGATGGTGTCTTCTCCCAAGCTTGTGCCAGCAGTGGCTGACGAGAGGCTCTCCTGGGTCTTCAAGATGTCTTGGAGCTTAGGGACCTGCCAGTCTCCCTTCTGGGCACAAGGCTGCCATCCATCCCATGACTCACCATCCCATGACTCATCCATCCCATGACTTTAAGATGTGCCTCCCTGTGCTGGCTTCTAAGTGCCCCAAGACACAGGTTCATGATCTCCAACCCAGGAACTCAGTCTGGAGGAGACAGAGAATTCCTGTATTTCCTGGATTCTAGGCAACAATTACAGAGCATTTTATCACTTTTAAGAGGCAAGAAATACTCTCACATTTATCAGAAACATGGGCTGTAAGAATGATCCTGATTTTAGAAAAGTGAAAATAGGACCATCTGCATGCATTTGAATCAAGCAAATGAAGTCAACAAATAGTTTGAGTGTGGGGTGTGTCCTGTGATGGGGAGGGTGTGATTGAGACTGAGCAGGACCATACAATGGGGACAGCCGAGCGGGACTGTTCTAGGTCAACAAGGTAGGCAGGGTATTCCCTGCAGAGGGAACAGCATGGGCAAGGAAACAGGTTGTCTATGTCTCTGCAATAGCAAGAGTGTGTGCAGGGGCAAACAGCCATGCAACAGGCTAGATGGTACAAACTCTGGGCCTGGAAAGTCATGCCAAAGGCCCTCACCTTCATCGTGAGCAGAGCGTAGGGAATGTGGCAAGCCCAGAAAGAGCCCCAGTCCCGTTGAGAACAGAGCTCTTGGAAGCAGATCAGCCTGGCACTTCCATCTCCTTCAGCTCAACTGCTCCCAGCGTGGGAGCGCAGATGCTTGGTAACCAAGGGAGGGTCTATTTAAAGCTGTTTGTAAGCTGGTTTCTAGAAAGCACAGTGAAGGGTGACGAGAAGAGAGGGAAAGAGCATTCAGGAACTGAAGAAGCCCTTCTGGGGAATGGCTTTGCCTGAGTCCACTATGGGCTTTCTCTGGGCCTACTTTTCTCAGTACCTTATAACAGAAAATGGCTCAGGAGCCTACTGTTCAAAGCCAAAGTCCATCACTTATGGTCTGTGTGTCTTAACTAACTGCTTAACCGCTGGGCCTAATTTTTCTCCTGTGTAAAAATGGGGTAACTACTATATTACAGTTAATTTTTCGAGTATTGGAGAGGGTTAAATGGGATAACACATGCAAAGGACTTCAACAGTGTCTGGCACCACGAAACACTCAAATTCAGTTATTGTAAAAAATGATGTTGATGATAGTGTTGGACTAATTTAGTGAGCTTCAAATTTTAAATCTGGGAACCTTTTTACCAACTTATTTGGAAATTCAGTGTGTAAAAATGGTCACACCAACACATCGCTGAGGTTCCTCACAGCTGCTCTTTTTCATCTAGTTCTTCCTGTGAAAGCTTGAGCTCAAAATCTGCTTTCCAAAATCATCAACTCAACTGGGCCCTTGAAAGTCTTGTAAAGGCAAATCAGAGTGGACATGAGGAGGGAGGGAAGTTATCTGAGCAACATTTCTGACTGCGTAGACCCATATATCATCTCCACATTCTTTTCAGTGAATTCATTTTTGTGGAATTTTGCATATTGTGGTTCATCTCACGGCCCATCAGAGTCACCTTATTTCCTCCAAAGCTTGAGTCAAGATGTGTCTTTAAGATGAGCCTTTTGAAGGATTTCATGTTCCACCTGCAGTTCCAGGGTTAATCAGGATTGTCACAAATTTTCTTCGTTGAGCTTCTTTTCTCTTCATTCTAATACAGACATACCGATGACATACTTCAAAAATTTTCCAACTAGAATCTCTGGGATCTGATTTCTTTGCATAACTCACATTAGGGTTCTAGAAACTGAATTGCACAAAGTACATTGACATTTTAACTAATAGTTGAAAATGCTTTATTCCTTAATACATCTCTAGCAGTGTGGTTGTGTTATATACCACTTGTCATTCCATGGTGTTTGCAAAAACCCTACAGTTCTCATTGTCACCATGGCATTAAATTTCCTGTGAAGGAAGCCGAACCTGCATCTCAGTGCAGCCGTGTGAACGATTTCCGGACACCATGATCAACAGTACCATGCCCATAGGGATGAAGCTTCACCTGCACAGATAAGTCAAGCAGCTGGGCCGTTTCCACCAGTCACAGTCCAGGGCAGTTTCTCAGCTCCTTGCCACTGCCCTGTGTGTGGTGCTGTCTGTTTCTTACTAAGGGACTGCGCCTTATTTCACTTCCAGCCCCTGGCACAGGGTCTGCATATAGCTCAATTCATTGATATTGGGTCTGCCAAATGGAGCTGAATACGTCTGTGTTACTGACCCCAAGCTGGGTTCAGTGATGATCCAGACAGAAGTAGATTCCAACTACATAGAGTTGTTCTATTGCAGGAGAGGAAAGGGCGATGGGGTTCTTAGGGCTCATGACATACTGTTGAAAGGAGACGTTCTAAAGTCCAGGTGAACTGTTGTAGGGCTATGGGAGCCACAAGGGACAGGGCTATGCTAAGACTGGGTCTTGGAAGGACCTGGAAGACTTAGTCTTGGGATCCTGAACCAGAAAGCTTCCTTGCTCCTTGAGATCCCAGAACCCAGTGCGGAGCTTTACCCCCTTTTTCAGCACAGCAGAAGACTGGCCTCTTGTTGTGCACACTATTTAATAGCACGTACACTTTAAACATTGGCTGTGTGGCTTCTTGGGCCGAGTCTGGAGGTCATAGTGAGCAAGAACTTGGGAGAATAAGACCAGTTGCCAGCATGTCATTCACAGTCTGTTTTCATGGAATGTCCCTGCTTTTCTTTAAGGAGCATGTGCTCTGTTTACTCCCAGCTGCTTTAGCTCCTTTGGACTTGTTGTTCTCGAGCATTCCCATCCTTAACAATTTGGCTGTCTCTGCTTAAAATGCCCTATCTTGCGCCACTACCCCTTCGTTATCTACTGATTTATCTTATATGCCTACTCATTTTTCAAAATGATCCCAAACATTTCTAGGTCTCCTCAGTAGGATTTTTTTTTTTAAACTCCCTATCTCCTGTCCTCCCATAAAACTTACACAGCATGTATGACAGCCTGCTTGGGTGTGAGAGCTCTCTCTTATTTGCCTCACTATGTCATAAGATGAGAAGGAAATGAGAAGCAAAGGATTTTATCTTACTAGTCTTTATACTCACATGCATGGGAGGAGTATGTAGACTTGGGTTTTAATTCTAGGTCTTTCTGGATATGTGAATTTAGGTAAGTAATGTGTCTGAGTCTTAGAATTCTTAATCTGTAAGATAGGGGTAAAGACATCTTTTCTCACAAGCTTATTGTGAGCATTAAATAAGATAACACATGATGTAATAATGAAAATTAAATGATAATAAAAATGAGCACTAATAATGAGTAAATGCTCACGTAGGCATCAAACTAAACTCTTCATAAGTAGCTCATTTAAAACACTTGCAGGAAGTTACAAAGTAGTGCAAAGAGGTCCCTGTGCCCTTGGCCCAGTTTTCTGGAAATTGGGGATGATCACATTTCCTACCTTAGCGAGTTGGGATGAGGATTAAATGAGATACTGCTTATGAAGCTCTTGCTCTTGTGTTATCTGTGAACAGGATGAACGTAAGTAATAAAAATTAAGCTTCATTGAACATTCTGCACTGTGCCAGAATCTTCTTGCCTTGAGTTTATCCAAAACCAGATTAGACGCCAAGACAAGGATAAAGGTGCAAGAGGCTTACTGGGAGGGAACCCCAGGAAGCAGAATGAAGCAGGGGAAGGGAAGCAGGGAAGGCAGTTGCTTCTAAGGGTCGCTGGAGCTCAGCCCCACTGGGTGCCCTCTGAGACAGTGGGGGACAGACATGCAGATCATCACTCAGGTGGCTGTGGTGTCCACCCCCAGCTCCTCTTCTCAGAGGGGCGCACAGTTGCCCCTGGGTGTTAATTCCACTGTGCTCTTATCCCGCCCTCCACACAGGCTGAGCATATCCCATGGCCAGAGAGCACCATGGAGAGAGCATACTCAGAAGCCAAGAATTACCTCCAAAGCTACATTGGTGGGTACTGGCAGCCTCTGCTACTCTGCTGGAAGCAGAGTACAATCACCATCCCCATTACAACCCAGCTCCCACTCACACCACATAAAAGAAATGCAAATTGTAACATTTACACACACACACACACATACACACAGACACAAATACCAACCAGAGTGCCCAGTGCAGAGAATGCCTTTTTAAAAAAATCTTATTTTTAATGTGTTCTTTGTCACCCACGGAATTGTTTTTCGTAACCCAGTAATGGGCTGCAGTCTAAAGTTTTGGAAAAGGCAGTGCCCTGACATTCTATTTTATAGGACAATATTGGTGGTGGTGATGATGTCATAGGGCTGGCATTGGGCCTGGTACCCAGAAGGTGCCCAGGGAATGTCAGTCTCCTTGCTTGCCCTTCTTGGCCAACCAGGGTCCATTAGCAAGTGCCTCCAGGTTTACAGACAGAGGTCTAGGCTGGCACCATCATGTCTCCTGCTGTGACCCAGGCTTGCCCCAGTGGGGTCTGCTTAGCCTTCTCCCCTGAGATTGGTACCATCTTGGATGATGACCTTCCAGTCACCAGCTCCAAAGAAGCCAGCCCCTACTGGGAGGTGAGGTTATGCCCTGTCCCCGGGACGCTGTCACTTCCTTCCCCTGAGTCTTTCTGAGTGAGGATTGTTCCCTTAATCAGGATGGAGACGCAGCTCATTACAAGCTGGTGAGGCAACGGCTCTGTGCTCCAGACCCGAGACAGGCTGTCTGGGAGCTTGGCCAGCCTCCCGCTGTCCCGGACACCAGGGCAGTGGCCTCAGAACGGAGCCAGCCTGCTGAGTTTGTTTGCCCCCTTCCCAAGGGACGCGGGCAGACACTCTGCTGCCACTTCCACAGTTTCCACTATTGCAAAAACTTTGCCATGCTTGGGTGATGGGTTTTACCCACCCTTTAATGCTGCATCTTCTTAGAGCTTCTGAACAGCATTTTCTGGCATTTACTGAATGTCTGCCATGCATTAAGCCCCGAGTCGAATGGTTTACAAGCAACATATTGCATAGTCTTTCCAGTAAGCCTGTGAGAGAGGCATGTTATTCCCATTCTAAGGATGTGAAGACTGAGGTATAGAGTGAGGCGTGGAAGCACACTGGCCATGCCCAGCCCGTCCATGCTGATTCCTGCACCTGTCTCACATTGCCAGCCCTGCAGAGGACCCCAGTTCCCTTTGCCTTCTAGATTCCAACCTGGCTTCACTCTGCAGCAGCCAGGTGAGTCCCCAAGGTGACGTCACCTCTCTGAGCCAACTGTCCTCATCTATAAAGCAATTCCTGATGGAACTCCTTCCTAAGGCTATTAGGAGTAAATGAAATAATGTATGGAAATGTATCTCTTGGCACTCCTGGTGTGATAGAGAGACTCAGTAAATCTATTTATAAAAGAGGCAATTCAGCTCTTTTCCCACTGACTTGAACATATCCTGCAGCCACTTCCCACAGGCGTGATGTCACTGTCCTGAGCAGAATGGCAGGGGCTCTAGAAGCCTCCTTGTGCTTCTGGACTTTTCGCACTGTGCCTTGTCTCACCCCACTGCCTGGCCATGCTGAAGCCTCCAACATGACTAATATCTCTTAGAGGACTATGAAGAAGCCATTTATTTCCTCTAATAACCGACCCCTCTGCCCAGGATTGGGGGGGGGGGTGGCTGCCGAATCTGGTGCTGAAATTCTCGTTAGCTGCAGTTTAATTACTGCCTGCAGTATAGGTTTTTAATAACAGTAAGTCCTAATTAGTTGCCTGTTACTTCAGAAATAATTACCGATAGTGCCCCTTTGTCTTTGTTTTAATTCCAGCTTCATTCCCAAGCTGCAGGAGTCTAAACAAGTGGGTATTTGTAGCTGAAAAAGTTGGGGCTCTGGAGTGCATCAAGAATGCCGGTACAGACCTGGGGTGCAAGTCTGAGATGATTGGAGGGGTAGCAGTAGCCTTTTTTCACTGCTGAAGTCTCCTCTGCCGAGACACCCTGGTGCCTTTGCATTGAGTGGAAGATGGAGACGGACTTTGCTCTCTCGGGGCAAGTGGGTCTGAGACGTACCAGATCAGGGAGCCTTGGCGTCCAGTTGTGACCTGTGCCGGCGATATGCCCTTCTGCCACTCAGGGGGCCTGGCCCCAGGCGCTGACTAGCATGACAGCACACACAGTCAGATGCCAGGCTGCTTTTGGGTGCGAGGAGGGGGTGTGCCATTTCCTCCATGAGGACAGAACCCCAGCGTTGGCCGTGCTCCTGGTCTGCTGTTTCATGGGACTTCCTGCTGCACTGAAGGAGCTTGGGGATGCCAGGGGGACCTCAGAGTTCTCGCCACACTTGTGGCTTGCACAGCGAGATGCCTGCTCTCCAAGCCAGCAGTGCACAGGTAAGCTTGCCCTCGGCTTTGTTCCAGCATGACGTCTCCTGGTTTCGGGACTCTTCCTTGGTCTGACCTGCTTTCGTGCTGCTTTGCCTTTTTAATTTTTGCTCTATTGCACCTGTGAGAAGATTGTAGTGCAGAGGAGCCATTGTCTCTTGAAGCTGTGTGGTAATTAGAGCTCACATGTACTTATTATAGCTCAGACACTTTTCTAGATGCTTCTGCTGTAGTCCACACAGACAAATAATTCTGCAAAGTAAATGCAGTTATCCTCATCAGCCCTGATTTGCATATGGGGACACTGAGGCACAGAGGAACGGGACAGTAGCTTGTCCAAGATCACCTAGCTGGAGGATGACTTCCCAGGCACTTTGGTTCTGCAGACAAGCTTCTGACCACACGGTAATCCTGCCTCTTATTGGAAGGACTGAACTAACAGGGGCTGGGTTGGCGCTGAGTAAAATACTCTGTCCTGGTCAGTTTGTGATTATTTTTTTAATTCTTGTGTTGATTTTTTTTCATTCCAACTCTGTTCTCTGAAAGCTTTTCCTCATGTGAAGGCACATGGAAAGCTCTGGGTAGATGCTCTCTGTTCTCAGTGCCCATGCAGCTTCAGTGGTGAATGAAATGGGCAGGGAATCTAGGAATCTGGCCCAGGGACTGTGGCCCAGGCACGTCCATTGCACAATGGACAGTCCCTTCTCCCCATCATGCTGACCAGCTCTCAGCCCCTTCTGGCGTCCTCTCCCTCTTCCTTCGTGACCACTTGGGCAACAGAAGAAGCCACACAGCTGAGCCAGTCACTTGCCTTTTCCCACTCTGGCCTTTGGTCTCTTTCCTCCCAGAAAATGTTCTGGTGAGAGTGTAAACTGGCTGGAGGAACCTGCTGAAAATTTATCCTTTCTTCTACTTTCTTTCTTACCTTCTCCTCATTTAATCTGCCAGCGCAAACCACAATGCGGTCTTATTGTTGATAAGCCGGGTTCGTCTGTGTCTCAGGTTCATCTGGAAAGTCGTGTCCACAAGGCAGAAGCGCTATGCTTCATCCTGGACACAAAGGGGCCCTGTAAAAGGTGTGGAGAGCTTGGGATTAAGCAAGCAAACACGCATGGCCTTTGAGGAGAGGAGATGGGAGGCTGGGGAGAAAAAGAAAAGTGCCTCATAAAGTGTACCTTGGTTTATTTATACAAGGGAAGCTAATTTGTGTTTACTTTGCACTCATGCCCAGAGTTTCAAAAAAGGCTGCTGTCATTCGCTCCAGAGACACGGGGCTCTTGTCAAAGTCCCTGGTGGCTGATCTTTTTCAAGTGTCAGGTGAAATGTGGGTGGAGGGGCTGCCTGAGAACCAGTGTGAGGGACACCTGGTCCGTTTTCCAGTTACCACGAGTAATTCTCCTCCTGTTGGAGGGTGTATGTGGTTCTTACCTCATAGTATCTGTCCAGGAACATGTAAAGAAAACATCTCTTCTCTCATCTCTCTCCAAACTAATTTGCATCTCCATCTTTGAGCCTCCAAAATAGACCCTGAGGTAAGGGTATGGATGAAAGTAATTTATCTGGGAAGTGGTTCCAGGAAGTACAGTGAGGGAGGGGGAGAGAGGCAAAGAAAGGAGAAAGGCAATAAAGGGAGCATCCAGGGGCAGGTAGCTGTTGCAGGCTGCAGGCTTAATCTTCTGTGGGACTCTCATGTCCCATGGAGGGAGGAAGTTTTTAGGTACCAACTCATGCTTCAGTGGTTGAGGAGTGCACCTGGGCTGTGAGCACCCCAGCACTCTGACCTTCCTGTTTGATGACCCAACATCTCCCTCAGGGAAAATACCCTCAGACAGAAGGGCACTGTCACTGGTAGCAGTGAGCTCCAGGCTAGTCAGCGTTCATGCCAGAGCCTCTGTTCAAGTTCTAACATTGTGAGCATCAGACAAAATAATAGCAGGGGGCCTCCCTGGTGACGCAAGGGGTTAAGTTTCAGCATTATGAAGCTATCCACAGCCGCTGCAGCAGGAGTTCTATCCCTGACCAGACCAGGGAGGTGACTCACATGGTGCAGCAGACCTCTCCTGTCTTGCCCGCTGCTCCCCTCAACAGTGTATTTCAGTCAATCTGCCTGTTCTGCTCCCCACTGTCTCTGGTAAATCCTCTCCCCACCACACCTGGCCTATACCCCAGTTCTTAAAAAGAAAAACAAAAAACCAAATTAATAGTAATGGTCAATATTTACATTTAACTTCCAACTAGTTACATGTATATTAGTCTTTTTTTTTTAAAAAAAAATTTACGATTTTATTTATGTGTACAAGAGCTGGGGTACAGGCCAGAGGCATGGAGGGTGAGGAGATTCACCAGAGACAGAGTGGGGAGCAGAACAGGCTGATCGACTGAAACACACTGCTGAGGGGAGCAGCGGGTGAGGCAGGAGTGGTCTGCCGCGCCATGTGGGTCCCCTCCCTGGCTGGGCATCAAACTTGCCCTGCAGTGACTGCGGAAGCCCCACAGTGCGGCGCTCAGCCCCTTGCACCATCAGGGAGGCCCACGTGTATATTAATCTTATTGGTCCCCCAAACCTCTGAGTAGAGCAGCTGTCATAGCTGCAGTACGTTGGAACCAGAATCTCTGGGTTCACTTCTTGCCTCTTCTGTGTAGTCGTGTGACTCAGAACAAGTTAGTTAAGTTTCCCTGAGGCTCAGTTTCTATGCCTGCAAATTGGGGACAACAATAGTAGTCAATTTTAGGGTTATTTTGAAGATCTAAGCAGCTCATAGATATAAAAGCATAAGGCAGCTGGCATCCATCAAGTCGTCAATAAACATTCACGGTGCTCTCATTCTTCAGATGAAGAAATTGAGACTGAGGTTTTAGGAGGAACTGAAGGTTGTACAGTCAACAAATAGTAGATGCAAGACCCTATCTCAGACCTTCTGCAGCAACAGTCATCATGTTCCTACTGTGCCACATAACTCAGTAACTATTATTGTGTGAGAAAGTACTTTATAAACTGTAAAGGGTGTCACAAATCCTTCGGTCACATACTATTTCCTGATCCTTGTAACAGCAGATACTGGCTTGTTCTCCTAAGAGCTCTGGTCTGATCTTTGAGTTCTGCTATCTGTCTTCACTGTAGAACCTGCTCTGGGCAGGCTGCCTGCACATCAGCTAAGTGCTGAGTTACCCAAGGCCCCAGAATAGGCCCCACTGACACCAACACCTCCCTTCAGAGCTCCCACCTCAGCCCCTGTCTCCACCACAGGCACCGAGGGCTGCCTCTCCTGCGCCCTGACTCCCACACACCCACCTGTTTCTTCTCTGGACTCAGAGCTGTCCTCTGCCCACTGCACCCAAGCTGGTGTGGGCCTCTTCTGCATCTTGGTCTTGTGACTGCTTGTGTGTGTGTGTGTGTGTGTGTGTACGTGCGCGCACGTGCGTGTGCGCATGCACCCATGCACACATGCTCCACAGATGACTGGAAGTTCCTTGTGGGAATAGCTAAATAACATTCATTCCCTTTTTCATCTATCTATCACCGTGGGACCAGCCCTGTACCTCATTGGGTAATTAACTGGGAAATGGGGACACTTGGAATGAGCTTGGGCCCTGGCTAGAAGACATGTCTGGGGGGGGGGTGGGGCAGGCATCACTGACAGTGATCACGGATCTTGGGAACACAGCTCTGAGGGTGCCAGGACACAAGGGCCCTCTGTCTGCATCTGGTGGTGTCAGGAAGCCATTGGTGAGATCTGAGCTCATCTGCTAACTTAGGGCCAATGTGGCTACAAGGAAAAGCAGCCGACTTACGCCAGATCAAGGGCAAGTGAGAGGGGCTGGACAATGGAAGGCTACAGGGACTCTGGGAAGCAAGGGCAGGCTCCTTGCCCATGGGAATGGAGGGTCATCAAGGTCGCTGGTGTCTTCCAGTGTCCATGCTGCCCTGCCCCTCTCCCCTTGTGACCTTCCCCACGTGACCCTGCACAGCCCAGTGCATGGCCACACAGCTTCCCCCCACCAGTGCCCCATAGCCTCGCTGTGTAGTCCTCAATACCTGTGACACTCTGTGGGGCCTGGCTGGGCCAGGGGTCTACGGGAAGCAGCAGCGTCTCGTCCAGGAAGGCCGGCTCAGCTCCCAGCTGGGAGACAAGGACTGTGTCTGTTTCAGCCACAGTTCTGAAGGGCAGTGTGCTCATTCTCGGTGGCTGCCATAACCAATAGCCACAGATGTGGTGGCTTAAAACAACAGAAATGTGTTCTTTCTCAGTTCTGAAGGGCAGAAGTCCCCAAAGAAGATGTTAACAGACCATCCCTCTCTGAGGCCGGGAGGCCTTGGTCCCAGCCCCTCCAGGCAGGCCTCGACGTGGAGCAGCATCACCGAACCTCTGCCCCATGGCCTTCTCCTCAGTGTCTTTTCTCCTGTCTTCTCTTCCAAGGACACTTGTCATTGGGCTGAGGGCTCACCCTGTTCCACAATGTTATCCTGAGAGACTTCACTTCATCCCATCCGCAAGGACTCTTTTTCCAAATAAGGTCACATTCATGGTCTGGGTAGACATATCATTCGGGGACCCCTATTCACCCACTATGGTGAGTCTGGCAGATGGAGAAGGGAAAGCAGGGCATGTCCAGCTGAAGGAACAGCAGGGACAAAAGGTCATCATCAGGGAACGGTGACACATTACTGCTCTAGAGCGTGGGGTTTGCTGATGGCAACCCGGGGAGGAGGGAGCTGAGGTCAGGTGGAACCAGATCACAAAAGACCTTCTGTGCCAAATGGTAGCTGCCAGTGGGCAGCAAGCAGCTGCTGCTGGTTCTTGAGCAGTGGAAGAACATCCTAAGATTTGTGTACTGCAGCATGGAGCTGTATTAGAGGGAGACAGGGATGGAAGGAGGTAGCCGTTCAATAGTTACAAAGCACCTGCATGTGCTACTCATGAAAAAAAGATTAAGCTGTTATATCGGGGCCTAATCTAAAATGGGGGAAAAGGAAAAAAGTGCAAACCACAAAGTTTGGTAACATGCACCAGCAATAAGATGTAAACAGGAAACTGAAATAGAGAAAGGAGCCTATTAAGGGAAGACATTTATGAAGAAAATTTAAGAAATGACTCTCTGATGACATAACCTATGAACAGAACTTGGAGGTGGAGAGAGTGGCAGGTGCTAAGGCCCTGAGGCAGGGGGGCAGGAGCACTCCTGGCATGTTTGGAGAGCAGCAGGGAGGAATGTGTTTGGGAGACAATGAGCAGGCGGAGAAAAGTAGGTGGTAGCATCAGAGAGGAAGTGAGGCTGGATTGCATTGGACCTTGAAGGCCCAGTTAAAAACTTGGCTGTTACTGAGTGAGATGGGGAGTCTTTGGAGGCTTGTAAGCAGGCAGCATAATCTGACGTAAATGTTCTAAAGAGGTTACTCTGAAGGTTGTGTGAAGGAGAGATTGGGAGCCATGAGGGAAGAGTACTAAGAGATGAAAGACGATGCTGACATGGAGTGGGGGAGCTGGTGGCAGGCTGGTGAGAAATTACCAGGTTCTGAAAGTATTTTCAACCTAGAGTTGACAACTTCTGCAAGCAGATTGCCTTGGTGTGTGAGAGAAGACAATGCAAAAATGACTCAAAGTGTGGAGTCTGAGCCACTGGAGGGTGGGGTTGTTGTTTATGGAAATGGTGAACCACGGGAGGACGGGGGTGGGGTGTTTGGGATCTGAGGGTTGGGGACATATTGGTGGTTTGGGACTTGTTAATTTATTGAAACTCGCCTTGTGACCAGCAATGTTCTAAACGCCTCATGGTGTTAAGTCCTTTGAAACTCACAGCAGCCCCTGAAATGGGTAACCCACCATTGGTAGGTGAGGAAACTGAGGTTAATTGACTTAATTAAGGTGTTAATTATCTTACTCAAGGTCTCCTAGTGAGGGGGCTACAGAGGGACACTGGACCCAGGTGGTCCCCACCGCTGCGTGGCACTGGCCTCTCCATCTCTGGGAGGTCAGGGGGCGGGCAGAGGCAGGGGCAGGGGCCAGGCAAGGGATATTTAGTGAGGCAAATATACCCATAGGAGGTGCCCAGTCTCCCCTCAACCATCATCTGGAATATTTGGGTTGTAGGGAACAGTTCGCCCTGTGGCCCATCCCCATCTGAGATCTTGTCAAGAGGGGGCTAAAGGGACCCTCCTCTATGCTGGTTTTAAGTGTATTTACCATTTCCTCTTGTTCTGTTTGTGGGATGCCGGCTTTGTGTCTACTTAAAAAATATACACTGCAGGAGGGGGAATGACTTGTTGGAAATGTTTAAGTTTCTGGCTCACAAGCCATTTCTAAATAGTTTTTTAAAAAGAAAAAAAAGACTGAGACGCAGCCTAGGTTCTTTTCAGTTGAGAAGGCCTGTCTGACAGAGCGTGTGAGGCTAGAAGGGCAGGGCTAGCGTTCCGGAGCCTTCGTTCAATGGACTGTCGCCTGTGCTTCATTTGTTTGCCTGGAAACGACTCCATCGTGGAGACTGCCTTTCTCCAAGCGCTGCTAGCAAGACCCTGCAAAACGGCTTAGCTTCATAGGATTTCATGTTTGGAAGGCCTGGCGGTCCCAGGCCCTGTCCGAGGCTTGGCCGAATGTGGGCTGGGTGGTCTCCCCAGGATGCCCTATTCATGTGCAGGGGACTGGCTAGATGCTTATTCCAGGAAATCTTACCTTCAGACCAAGGTAAAGATGTCTGGGATGGGGAATTGGCCTGCACTAAGGACCAGCCTTGAGTCCTCTAATTGTGTCTGTCTGAGCTCTGCTGAAGCACTGAGCATTATCCAGAGCCAGCGGAGCAGAGCTCGCTGGGAGGCACGTGCTTGGTTGCAGAGTTAGGAGTCAGTGGTGACGGGCTTCTTGGCAACGCAAGTCAGTTCCTTTGTTCGGCTGTCAAGATCCTGCGCAGGGTGAGCATGTTTATTTGCTTTTTATTTCAAAGTGTATTGGCTATTACGCGGGTCAGGTAATTTGCTGAATGTTTTCACCTTCCTCCTCCCCACTTCCTCCCACCTGTTTCAGCTCAGCTCTGCTCAGTCCCAACTGCACATCTTGCTCCAAGCTGACGTGTTAGTTAAATCCAATTCTCCAAGCCCTGATCCCTGTTCTTTCTCCAAAATAGCACACAGGGGAAACTCTAAACACAGGCAGACACTCTAAATGACCTAAATGACCTCTACCGAGAGATATGGCACCAGATACAATTAAAGTCCTCAAAGGGGTTTCCTGAAAGACCTGGTCTTATTTCTGTATTAACCTTTATTTTTTGTGCCTCACCAGGTTGCCTTCAACCCCAGAGGTGGCAGACAGCATGGCCTTACCTGAGATCTTGATGCACACGCAGGATCTCAAGCCCCACTCCAGATCCTTTGAATTAGAAGCTGCATTTTAGCGAGATCCCTAGTGGTTCTCGGCCCACACTCAGGTCAGCGCTGCCCCGGCTGGTGTCCTCCCTTCCCACCCCATCGCCCAGGACAGGCAAGGGAGAGGAGATGCCCACTGCTGTGAGCTGTGCTGCCTCCCGGGCCCACGCAGTTCGAGGTCCTCTCTGGTTCTGTGACGTTCAGGGCCAGCGAGGGCATGGTGGCCAGTGACCTCCACCATTGGGTAACTCCAGCTTCACCCTTGACCTTCGTCTTCTGCTCAGATATGCCCCCAGGATGAGTGTGACCCTCCCCCCACCCAGTCCTGGCTTCTTTCGCACTTCTCTCCCTTGTCTGCCTTTGGAACTAGGGGCCCTCTCGGCCAGAGGAGAGACAAGATGGTCCATCTTTAGCTTTCCTGTCCCCACTCAGCTGGGCAAGGGGCCGACTCTCCTCCATTTGCCATCATGGGCGTTGCATGTGGTAGTCCCACCTGTGAGCGGGGACGTGTGCCTCTCAAAGCGGGGCTAGGGCGGCTGTCATTTGAGGCTGCGACTGGAAGAGGACCTGTTCTAACTGCCACCTGACCCCATACCGCAGGCTCCTGCCCCATCAGCAGAATGCACTCCTTGCCCCAGGGGAAGGAGTAAACAGGTCCTTCTTGAAGGCTCACCTCTCAGCTCCCAGATCAGCTCTTTCCTTATCAGCCTCAGGGCCTCTAATGAATGAGTATGGCTGGCTTGAGAATGTTATTGAGAGATGAGAAAGAAAACAGTTCCATTGAGCAGGACACAAGATGGGAACTCAGATTACAGGCTTCTTAATCGCAGTGTGGAAGAGAAACTTCGTGCGTAAAGGGAACCAAGGAGAACAATATTTCATGCCTTTTGGAAACCTTGCAGCAGAGATTCCTCTACCAAGATAACTGACCACAGAACTTTAGTCTTATTTCTTTATTATCCTTTACTTTCATGCTAGATCAGGAAGCTCATTGCAATCACTATCTTGAATCCAGGGCTTACTTCTCTTCAGAAACTGCTATGCACCCAGATGCAATGATACCCTGTCTTCCCTTTTTGCAGATGAGGACAAGAACAGTAACAAACCTGGGAATTATAGTCAGTAGGAACCAGTATTCAAGTCCACCTTGCTGAACCTTCCTGGACCACCAAGTTCTACCACATTCCAGCAGGCTGTCTCCTGGAAAAGATTTATTCTGGAGGCTGCCCTTGCCATGGGCTGTGTTAGACCTTTTCAGAGTTCCATTTAGAAATAAAAGACACAGGGTCCTTGTAGCAGAAGTCATATTTTAAGTGAAGGTGCATGTGTAAATGCTAAAATGCCACTGGGACCGCTGCCTCTTTTGGGCTTCTGCTCCCGTCTTGTTCTCCCCATTCCTGCCCTTGCACGGTGCCCAGGAAGCCGGCTGAAGCCCAGCAGATGTCACTGGGAAAAGAAAGCCTAAAAAAAGCAAAGTCGGCCGCTTCGCAGTGCTTATTAGTGCATGAACACAATGATGCCCTTGATGGTTTCGGAGGAAGGGGTGCACAGGCCGGGTCTGCTTCGGCAAGCGAGCTTGTTTCCATACAGAGCTTCAATTGAGATGGGAGCCTTCATTTATGTGAGGGAACCTGTCCTGTGTCAGCCATGATGTGGGCAGAAAAGATATCCATCCACATGGCAGATGGGCAAGTCCCATCACACACACACGTTCACACAGGTTCACATGCCCACACACCTTGGTTGTACTAACACTAGGACATACAAACTGTCCTTTGAGAAACAGGGTTTCCTTCTCTAGTCCCCCGAAGCCAGCTGTGTGAGTTTCCTATTGCTACTGTAATAGATTACCCCTCGTTTGGGGGCTGAAAGCAACACAAATTTATTATTTTCTGGAGGTCAGAGTCTAAAATCAAGGTGTCAGCAGCACTTCTGCAGGTTGGAGAGAAGACTCCGCTTCCTTGTCTCTTCCAGTTTCGAGAGACCTCCCACATGCCACGTCTCCTGGCTCACAGCCATCGTGGAGACTTCGGTTCTTATTGTCTCTTTTCCTTCTCACTCTGCCTCTCTCTTCCACCTTTCAGAGCCCTTGTGATTACATTGGGCCCACCTGGATAATCCAGGATCATCTCCCAATTGAAGATCCTTAACATAATCACATCTGCGAGATTACTTTTGTTCAAGGAATAGGTCGTAGACATCCCTCAAGGGCTACTGCCTCCTCTACCAGTATAAACCTATATAAAAGCAGATAGCCCCATGAGCTGTGTTAACTAATGAGTAAAACAAGAAGTCATTTTCATGACTAGCAAAAGAACAGTAACCAATTCCAAATATAAAATTGCAGCAAGAGTTGGCATTGAGAGTTAAGAGAAAGGGAGAAAAGGAATGTAAAATACACCAAGAAGAAGTATGCAGATACACAAGCTAAGGAAGAATATGACAGGAAGAAGGACTGGCATTATAAGTGGAGGGAGAAGCATGGGGCATGAAGGTCTAAAGGCAAGATGGAGCCACAGGTGGCGCATTCGTCCTGATACTGCACTTGGTATGTCTGGACCCTTTGCGAGCAGGAGCTGTCTTCACTTCTGTGCACCTGGAAGGGCTTAGCAAACCTGATCCCTGCAAACCTCAGCCAGCCTTCACTCAGGAAGTTGTTACCACGTAATACCTAGGGTCAGCTGAACAGCTGGTTCTTGGCCACATGGTCCTCTGTGTTCTTAAAGATTCTACTCTCGCTTTACCCTCAAAGTCTAAGAGGGAGGGAGAGGCGCTGCTCTAGCTGTGCGCAAGGGCTCTGGCACAACAATGCAAACCCTAACTAATTCCTGGGTCACTTAAATCTACCAGCAACAAGAACTAACGCTCACTGAGTTCTTACACCTGCCATTGTCTTAGGGGCCAAAAGTCTTAGAGACCAGAAAGTAATATAATCCCCATTTTACAGTGAAACACTAATGCAGGGGACTCCCATCAGATGCCCCAAATCAGGTCCAAGAGTTGTTTCTGGAAGAGCTGCCATCTTTTAGTCTGCAGGAGACAACCCCATATTTGACAGCAGTTACCTCCCCAGGGCCTTTGGCAGGTGACAGGGAATGTTGAAGCCTCAGTTTGGGAGTTTTTCCCAAGGAGATCATCCTGAAATAAAGCCCTTTTATTCCCTCTATATTAGCTCGATTCAATCATTTTTTCCTTCACAATTGAACTTTATTCCAAAAAGGATTTGAGGAGGCTTAATATACATAAGCTAATACAAGATAATCACCTATATGTAGTCAGGGAAATCAGAATACTTAGGAAAATAAAGGGAGGGGGAAATAAGACTCTAGCCAAGACAATGAGAGTCATATTCCTACATGCTGCTAAGATGTGAGCTGCATTTGTGCTTCTGAGCTTTCTTAGAATGAACTCCCTTCAAAGTCTCAGAAATCTCATATTTGTAATACAAAACACAAAGAACTTTTCAGTAGTGAAGTGCCTTGTAACTTGGGGAGCTTTGTCACAGCCTGCCCACCTGCATTTCCCACATGGCCTTGGATCTTGAGAAAGTCCAGAGGTTAATTAACTTAAGAATAGCAGAATGTGGACACTTATTCTTTGTAGTTTCAGTGGATGGAGGATGGATGGATGGATAGCTGGATGGCTGGTTGGATGGGTGGGTGGATGGATGGATGGATGGATGGATGGATGGATAGATAGAAGGAAGTATGGATAGATGTTGGGTGGATGGGTAGGTGAATGGATGGTTAGATGGGTGGGTGGATGGATGGATGGAAGGAAGGATGGATAGATGTTGGGTGGGAGGGTGGGTGGATGGATGGATGGATGGAAGGATGGATACATGTTGGGTGGGTGGGTGGGTGGGTGGATGGATGGATGCATGCATGATGGATGATGGACACTGGATGGTAAGAGCAATGATAACAGCTTTGCCTTACCTACTTGCTTGTCTGGATACTGGGCACTTTCTCACCTCCCTTTGGTCTTAGGCCAGCCCCTTTGGCCAGATCCCGGGATCAGAAGGACCCAGTTGGCAGATTTTCACAGCCAGCAGGGATCCACCCAGTGTCTGAGCTAAGGGTGTATTGGAGCTTTGGAAAAGAGATTGTTTTTTCTTTTTCTTTTTTATGACTGTTCTGAATATGGCTTCCTGTTTCCTTCCCTGCCCACCTCTCCATCGACAGGCATTGGATGTGGTTAATCTCCTGGGCAGTGCTGTCCAGTGTCTCCCTCGGGCAGGGAGGGGCCTGCTGTTCGCTCGGTGGTGGGGAGCCCAGCACTCTGCCAGGCTGTGGTAATGATGTCTTGATGAGGCAGGAGGGGTCCTGAGCTGTTCCTGGGAGTGAGCCTGGCTTCCACTCTAGCCCTCCCCATGTTTTACGAGGTCTGAAACAACTTTTCATGGGGATAGAAGCCACGCTGCCAGAATTGGAATTTCTGCTATTTATTAGCTGTGTGACCTTTGGCACATCAGATAACTTCCCCCTGCCCTACATTCATCAATAACAATATTATTTGCCTTCATGTTTGTAATGAGGATTAAATGAGTTGATCTATGTGAAGTGATTAACACTGTGCTTGGCCCATTGTAAGCAATTCAGTAATTATAAAATGGACTAAACCAAAATAGCCTCACCCACCTCTTAGATTTCCTGTAAAACTCAGATGAGTCATTTGTTCATACAATAAATAATGATTGAGCACTTTCTACATGCCCAACCTGGCCTCAGAGTCTAAGTGGAACTGCCTGCTTTTGGGGGCCTTAGCGAAAGGGCGTTGCAAACTATAGGCTTGTACAGATGTGGGGGTTTGGGGGGGTTGCATCTTGTCCATGCCTGCACCTCTAAGATGGAGGCCCCTGAAACATACCTGGCAGTACAGCCTTCTTCAAATGAAGTTTATGCAGAAACCCAATTGATAAACTAGTGACAACAGAGCCCCGCTGACTAGAATGGGGTGTAGCGAGGGCCTGGATTCTGCTGGTCCTGCTTCTCTCCACACCAGCCCCAGCCCCCTGGGCTCCTCAGGAGCACCCGGCTACACAGAGCACAGGCGAAGCTTCAACCCACAACAGTCTGTGCCTTTCTTTTGATGCCACACTTCTGCCTTTTAATTAACAACCTCTCTTTTGTTAGAGCAGTTTTATATTCACAGTAAAATTGAGAGGGGAAAGTGTAAACCATTCTCTTATGCCCTTTGTCCCTGCTACACAGACACACAGACACACATACACACACACAGACCCTCCCCACTGCAGCACACCCCACCAGAGGGTACATTTGTTACAGTCTACGAACCTACACTGACATGTCATTTATCACCTAAAGTCAATAGTTTGCATTAGGACTCACTCTTGGCATCCCGCCCCCTTTCAAACACACATCCGTGCCGTCAGCGTGCTGGGTGCACAGCTGGATGCTGGCCCACAGGCTCCTACCTACATGGCAGGTGCAGCGTCAGACACAGTAGAGGCACCTGCCCTGTGCTGTGGCCGTCCTGTCCTCAGAGCTTGTCCCTTCAGTCTCTCCCACACCATCTGCACAAGGGATGCAGAACCCCCCACCCCCACGTGCCCTCTGTTTTCTGGAACTTTTGCTTCAAGTCTCTCCTGACTACCATAACATTTTCATTTTTAACATCCAACAGGGTCCTCTTCTTGGTAACCTTTGTCCCACTTCTTGTCCAATCCTTCATGCTCAAAATAACTTCCAAAAGAGAGAGGGTCATTTGCAGGCATGTCCTGAGAGGCTGGGGTTGCTGGTGTGCCCTCTTTCTGTTCTGGCTGACTTTTCTGGACAGTGAGTGCTCTGTCATGCTACATACACACACACAGAGTTTTTCAGCACTTAAATGGTTTACCTTCATATTCAAAGTCCACTGGGGGAAATTTGTTTAGTTCCTCAGTACCTCTATATCCTCACCTGTAAGATGGATGTAGTAACGGTCCATCCTCATATGGCAGTTGTCAAAGTCCAATAAAACTACGTATTTAAACTGCTCAAGGCAATGCCAGCATGAAGTGTGAAGTGAATGTCCAGTAGATGTTAGTTCTTACTTTGTGCCTATTATCGTTATTCTAAGTGTGTTTTGGGTAAATTACATTATATAAAATGTTGCCCAGATAAGCAGCGCTCTAAGAATGAGGGGGGCAGCACAGAAGATGGTAGAAGAGGATGTGTCTTTATTACCTGGGGTATCGTGAGCTTCATCAGCACAGCTTCCACTGATCGAGAGCTGAGCACTGTACCTAAAATATTATTTCACTGACTCTTAGTGAAGCACCTCTGCAGAATAGGCCTTCCCACCCCGCCCCCTTTCAGGAAACTGAAGTCATCAGCCCATCAGCCTCCAGCTGCCTCTGTATCAGCCATTGAGGGGACTGTGACCCTGTCAGCAAAGTGCTGGTCTCTCCCCCACCAGACTCTTGGAGCTGTTTGTTTTCACGATCCGCACTTCGTCTGACGGCCCACACACAGCTCCATGGCTCAGGGGCATCTCTCCAGGCTGCAAAATTTTTACAAGCAGCGCACAGTGGAAAACACTGGTAGGTTTTTCCAAAATATAGTCCTGCACCCTGTGTATGTGTCCGCATTTATGCCTATGTGTCGGTGTCCAGAAGGCAGGGCGTGGAGCATCTGGTGTTGCAGTGCGGGCTCAGGTGTGTAGTGTGTGTGTGTGTGTGTGTATATGTGTGTGGTGTGTCTGGGTACATGCTATTGCAGTTCAGGCCCAGGTGTGTGGTGTGTAGTGTATGTGTGTGGTGTGTCTGAGTACATGATATTACAGTGTGGACCCAGGTGTGTGTGTGTGTGTGTGTGTGGTGTGTCTGGGTACATACTATTACAGTGTGGGCCCAGGGGTGTGTGTGTGTGTGTGTGTGTGTGGTGTGTCTGGGTAGATGCCTGCTTCTCTCCTAAGGGTGTCCATAGACACATGTAAACTATCCTTCACTTCTGTTGTTGAGAATCTCCTAAGCCACTTTGGCCTGGCGGCAGAGCAGGAAGAATTGGGAGAGGGAATGTTTAGTCTGGAAGGTAGGCAGGCAGCAGCCAAAGGCTCCCTGGGGAGCACCCAGGCAGGAGAGCTGGACCCCTGGGCTGCTCCTAGTGCCCTGGAGGAAGGGGCAGCCAGGGCTGTCCCTGCAGACTGCATCCATGGTGCAAGATGGGCCTGTGGGCAAGGCTGGGCCCTCCGGCTGGGCACATGCTGGGCCAGTCCAGCCCCATTGAGACAGGTGCTTTATTTTGATTGTTTTTCTTTTCTTGATTCTATTTAGTCCTCAGAAGGATAGGTTTTGTGCTAAATTGAAGCTGGGATTGCACAGGCATGTGGAAAGGGCATGACGCTTTGGAGTGACGAGCCATAAGCCTGAATCCTGTGATATTGGGATGGGCCATTGCTTTACTTTGCAGCTCAGTCTCTCATCAGCAAAGTGGGTCATGCTATCCATTGAAGCCTGAGTGACCAGCTCTTTGTAGAGTGCTCGGAGGTTCTTGGTCACTTTTGTTCCCTTTTCCTCTGTGGAATTCTCTGGGCACCAGCTTTATGACTGGACCAGCAGGACCATGCCTTGAATTTCTAGGAAAAGAGCAAGTTGAAGAAGAGCAAGGGAAAGGAGTGCTCAGCTTTGCAAATATATTAAATTTATTTCTTTTGAGTCTCAAATATATTCAAACTGGCAATACTAAATATTAAAATAGCTACAATAAAATATAGGGTATGTTAGGAAATACATAAAGTAGAGCCTACTGTGTATAACATTTAATTTACATTTACCATGTTTATATGTCCATTTGGGCTTCTTCATTTTTCTTTTAACTTGCTGTAACTTGAGTTTGAACCTTCTATGTTAGCGAGTGTTAGCAGGGCACTTTAGGAGCATGGGGGCATCTGGAGGTGGGGCAGTTTGGAATTTCTGCAAAAAGTGTGCACCTGCCTTTCCAACAAAAGCAGTTTATGAGCCAGTAACTCGCGCCGTGCCCGCCTGCGACATCATGCTCCCAGCATATTTATCATCACGTTTATATCACGTTTCAGCCCCACAATGCTCTTGGGAGCCAGGGAATATTTAGCTTAGGATCAGAGATAGGGCACAGAGCTGTTCAGTAACTCGCCCAAGCAAACACACTGAGTGAAGAGCAGCGGTGGGAGTATGGGGGCTGGGGAGCAGTCTGCATGCTGCTTTGCTTTGTAGAGCGCTGACACCAGCAAGCACTGCTGGGGCAGAAGGCATTTCACACAGAACAAAACAGGCATGGGCCCTGGCTCCAAGGTTTCTTCACTCTAGTGGAGGGTAAAAAAGTCAAGCCAAGAAAATCCATATGCACTCATTTCCGGAACATCTAGTGCGCTGAAGGAGACTGAGTATGGTACTTGTGATCCCAAATGATTGGTGAGATGCGAAGTGGTTTAGCAAAGGCCTCCCCAGGGAAATAGCTTTGGTCCGGAACGGAATGATGACACAGTAAAACAAAGATCTGCGGCTACAGCTGGGTTGAAGAGTAACTTCCAAAGCCTCCTCTTTGTTGGAGCACAAGCCCAAGCCCTACAGTGGCTGTCAGGTCCCTACATGACTTGGTTTGCTCCCCTGTGACTCCCCAGGTCAGGCCTCTCCAGTCACACTGAGGTACGTCCACCTCAGGACCTTTGCACTGCTGTCTGTCTCTCTTGGCACACTCGTCTCATGGATATATGCGTGGCTAACTCCCTCCTGCCTTCTAGTCTTATTCTAAAGTCACCTTCTTAAGGGGCTCTGATTCTCCTTTACCTTGGGCTGTTTTTCTCTTACTCATCATTTTTAAACACTCTAATTTACTTATTTATCATTTGTTGTGTCTTTCTTCCTCCTTGGTAAGACACAAAAGAGCAAGAAAAAAAAAAGACATGTAAGATCAGGTATTTTTGTATGGACTTGTCATTTGATGTAAACATGTACCTAGGATGGTTTTAGGTAGGTATTTAAGAAATATTTGTTGGCTGACTGGATGAATGGGTTGGGGGGTAGATGGATGGATGGACTCCTGATGACTCAAGGTTAACCCTCATCAGCAGGAGAAGCAAAGAAGATACACAGTCTGAATATCTACCATGGGTCAAGTCATATGTTAAGCTGTGAATTTTACCTAGAAGTGGGACCAGTCAAAATCAGCTTAAAAAATCCAGAATCAGGGTGAGAGAACAGGGCTTTGAGGAGAGGTACATCAGTTCCCTCTGGGGACTATAAAAGTCCTGAGAAAGGGAGTGTTAGTGGAGAGAGGCACAGAGGAGTAAAGTGAAAGGTTAGCCACTCTGGACCCAGGAGGAGAGCGATGCATCTTGGCAAGAGTTGAGAGAGTTGGGTGCCAGCTAAAGGGAAGGAGAAACTACAACCCCCCTTGCATAAAACACACACACACACACTCACTCTTTTAATGCCGCCGCAGGTGTCCATCTGTGGATGCACACTGATGTTTCCACATACCTGAGTTTGTATCCTGCCTCTGCTCTTTACTCAGTATGTTTTCTTGGGCCATTTACTTAACAGTTCTATGCCCTATCTCTGACGCTAGGCCAAATGGTTCCTACTTCACAGGAATATTGTATGGCTCAAATGTGATAAATTAACTTTTAACAACACAGACTTGGAAGTCAGGCTCAAGTTCATATTCTGGTTCCCAATTTTATGAGCTGGTGACCTTGGGAAAGTGACTTAACTTCTCTGATCCTAAGTTTCCTTGACTATAAAATGGGAGCAACATTAACCTTAGAATATAGATACGGAGTGAAGTGAGATAATAATTGAAAGCATAATATGCACTAGAGATGAAAGGGCTCATGTGACTTGGAACATAGTAGGCGCATAGTAACATACTCAGGTGTTTGAAGAAGGTGAAAATGAGTGAGTGGAGACTGAGGTGCAGGATCAGTTAGGGGACAGCAGACTCCTACGGCTGCTGTGTTGAGCTACGGCTCAGTCTGCTTGGGGACCGTCCTAACATGCGACTGGAAATTACGCTGACCACAGACTGCAAGAGCTGTAATTCTGACCTCTCAGCTTCAGCAAAGGGCAGCAGTTTGTGCAGAGACCAAAGCCTGGAGCCTGGACATTAAAACAAGACCTGTTCCCAAGTAGAGAGGTTGATGGCAATTGTCTCTGAAGTCTGTTGCCATGGTTACAACCCACCTGTCTCCAGGGCTTTTTTGGGGGGGAGGGAGAAGTCTAGAGCAGAAAGAAGCCTGGTAAGGCAGTGAATCCTCTCTTGTGCCTCAGTTTCCCTTTTTGTGCCCTGAGGGTGATGGACTAGATAGGAGGACTGTTCCTGCTACAGGATGTGGATGTGGTCTGGAGAGAATGGTAACCCAGCTGCCAGTACTACCTCTGCCTGTGCCATCTTGGACAATGTCCTTAACCTGAGCTTCAGTCTCCTGGCCTGACAGAAAGAGATAATGGTAATCCCTAGCAACCGAGTCTGAGGGAGGCTTCAGCTGTGCTTATTTACGTGAAGTGCTCTGCACGGGGCTGGCACAGGCAAACACCTCATAAATGATGGCTATTTTAATCCCCCCGGGAGGATCTCCTGTTGCTGACATTCTTGGGGCTGGTGTGTCGCCCTCCCACTCTGCCCCTGGGGTTTGGCTCCCTGGATGCTCCCTGTCCTGGGCAGGAAGTGCCTTGCAGCCCAAGGCAGCAGGGAGCTGGACTTGTCAGGCAGGAGAGGAGCCAGTGGACATTATGTTCCTTCCCAGGAATGGGAAAGTGGGAATGTTCCTGGGCAAAGAGTAAAGCTCTGGGGCAAACAGGCCTGGGAACATCCACGCCCCCTTCCCTACCACTCAGAGCGCTGTGGGGAGCAAGACAGAGGCAGCAAGTCCAAAATCCTTGACTTGAACAACAGGAAGTCTGATTTCTGGTCCTGCCTCTAACACTTACTGGCTTTTTAATACTAAACACTTCATTTAGCTCCTTCAGATCTGTTTTTTCATATGCAAGCAGGAGGGAGTTGAATAAGGACACTGGTTTCCAAACTGGATTTCAAGGGACCCTAAGGTTCCGGAAAGCTGTGAGGGTGAGATCAGGGTGAAGAGGGAAAAAGACAATGATGGGTGGGATATTTCTCTCAGGGCAGCTCCTGTTTGCTCTGTTTCATCTACTGTGGTTCCAAAGACGATTGTATTTAAATCAAGAATGCTATTGCTTTAAAAAGGAAGACATTTTAAAAATCTGACCTACATGACATTTGAGGGTCTTCCCACCTATGATGAGCCAGAATTTGTTTTCTGTTTCATCCCATAAAATGTCCACATAAGGAGAAAGCAAAAACAAGTCTTTCTCTGTGAATTTATGACTATTTTTCCTTTTTCTTCTAGAATCACTGGTGACTTTTCACATCTCCACCGAGAATAGGGGGCTCACATAACCCCTCCTTCCCTCTGCTTCCTCATGTAGCAAATAAAGACACTCAGAGAACTTCCCTTCCTGGGTGTCTAGGAGAGACTGGGATGCCCTGAGTGATGAATGCAGACTCCAGTGCAGAGTGCACCACCCAGAAGGTGCCTTCAGGGCGGTGCCTGTAGTGGCCACTGGCATCCCAGGAGACAGTTGCCTTGCCGGGCATCATGCCTGGCTCGTGACTGGGGTTTGCAATTTGAGGGTGAAGCTTGCTCAGTGATTAAGAGCCAGAATGCTGTGAGACATCTAATTAGCCATCATCTTCCTCAGAGACAGCTCAGTTGTGTAATTTGTATTTCCATATCTTACACACCCTTCATCAGCAAAACAGACCCAGGCTGATCTTTCACCAGCTTCATCGTTTGCATTCCAGCTGTGCCAGTTGCCCCTTTCTCATCTTTCCGCCTTCCCACCTACTGGGAACATGCCTGCTGTCGGACAGGGAAGGATGCAGGGAATAGCTTTCACAGGCTTCTTCAACACCCATCTCCCGGAGCAGCACACTGAGAGTGGCTGTATTGCTTATAATTCCTGTCTGGCTGAAGGGGGTCAGTGATTGACACACGCCTGTACCCCATCTGTTCATGGGGAAGGCCTGGGATGGTGCCATCCACTCGGACCCACCTTTTTTTAGCAACTTAATTCATTTCACTGAGTCTCAGCTTCCTTATCTGTTAAATCAGCACCCTAATACCGCCCTTTCTCTGTGAGGCTGTGGCAAGTCTCTAGCCTTCAACACGTATTTATTGGGCTCCCCAGATGAAATAAGGTTCGTGGTGGAGCTTTGCAAGCTGAAAGTACTGTCTAGAAAGGAGTTATTCTCACAATTACAGCCTGTCCTTGATTATTCAAGGCATGTTTGTCACATTCAGATTATTCAGGCTCATTATTATGAGATTATTAGACTGGCCAACCTCTTCCTGCTGTTGCCTGTATTCTGGTTTTAATCTTGGCCAGCTCAAAGAGGTTGATTCCTTAAAGCAAGCCTACTAGGGAGAGACTTATATCCTGGAGCTATTATTGAGGGCAGTTATTTCTGTCACACAGAGTTATATATTTCTCTTCTCTCTTACTTAGAAAGGTAAGTGCTCAGTACTGGACTAGAAGCCATGGGTGATATATAAGAAACATAAATCCAGGTCCCTGACTTCCACACACTCCATCTGACTGGGAGAGCAAAGATCCACAAGACATTTGATAACATTATTTTTGGGTATGAATATAAGCATATTTGAAAAAAAAATCTACAAGACATTTAGCAAGTACATTTTTATGAAATGGGTATTTTGCTAAGCGGTTTTCCCCAAATGCCTATCCAAACCCTTTGCATGAATATTATTAGTCCCACTTCACAGATGAGGAAACCAAGGCAGAAAGTGTGTCACTGTCCAAGGTCATGCAACTAGTAAGTGATGCAGCTGAAGAAGATGCTCTTGGATGCTGAACTAAGCGTGCCAGGCCTCAGGTCCACCTCCCTCTGTGCACTCTGAGCTTCTTGGGGCCTGAGCTCTCTCATGGTGCTGGCACTGTCCCCTCTTAAGATGGTGGCCACTGAGATTGCTCATTCTGGACCCAGAACTCCTTCCAGTCTCTCCCCTCTCGCCTCCCAGAAGGGCTTTTGCCTTCTTGAATACCCTGCCAGAAATCCAGGGGCGCCTGCTCATTTGCCAGGTTGCTGAGGCAAGCAAAGGCCTGACCGGGGCCTGGGGCTCCTGGCTAAGCTCCTGGATCTGTCTCCCCAGACAGAGGGGGAGGTCCCTGGCATCCAGGACCCTGCATCCTTACCTGCCAGCAGGGCCTGAGGCTGCTCGGCCCGCCAAGAGGCTGTGCTGCTCACAGCCGCTGGTGGAGACAGAGCCCAGGAAGCCTGGTCAGTAGTTGCCTGGGGGTTGAGAAATATGCTGGCTCCAGTCTGGCTCCTTCATTTGAGAAATCAGGGGAACCTGACCCAACAGCACAGTGTTTGTTTCCGCAGTGTCTGGGGCGGCCATGCAAATCAGGTCTGCCTGACAGAGCCTGGACTCAGGGAAAAGCAGCTTCTTCCTTTTCTTCCTCTCTCAGCCTCTACTCAATGGCCAGTTGCCAGGGGAAGACTTCTGAGTGTCCTGCTGGGGTCAGGACTGATGTGCGGGCCTCAAGTCTGCACAGTCTGGGCCTGGTCTGCTTCAGTCTTTGTCCTGAATTGTAACAGCCATTCAGAAGACAGATAGGCCTAGTTTGGTTTTCAACTCCGCCACTTACAGCTGTGTGGCCTTGAGCAAATCGCTGCACTTCTCTGAACCTGCTTCTTTATTTGCCATGTGGAAATAACAGCAAACTTAATGGGCGATTGGAAGACTAGGTTGACTGAGATCATGTCCATTGCCTGATACAGTGTAGAGGCTTTATAAGGGTGTGTTCCTTTTTCCCTTTGCACCTTGCCAAGGTTTCCAAGCTTTCTCTTGCCTCTCACCTATGACCAAATTGGCGCAGAGAACCAGAGCTCTGGCTCCTACATCAAGCACTGTTCGGGAAGTTTGCTGCCTGCATTTCCTTACAGCCTGGACTACTGTATTAGTTGTCCCCACAGACCTCTCATATCCACATTGTCCTCAACTCACACATGTGAGCACACCTGTGTCAGGTTGTTATGCATTGGTAATACAAGTCTATGTACTAACTTACTCCATTTATTCATTAGATTGAAAAAACCCACTTACTCAGTTTATAATCTGGGAAAGGTCCTCATCTCTATGCCAGGAATGCAGAGATCAACAAGACACAGTCCCTGTCCAGAGTCTAGTAACTGGAGGAGATGGACAAGTGGAGAGACAATTAAAATTCCATGGACTGTGTACCCTAATAGAAGAAAAGTATAGAATCCTGGGGCACTGCAGAGATAAGGCTTCTTTTTTTTTTTTTTAAAGATTTATTTATTTATGCATACAAGCACAGGGGTACAGGTCAGAAGTGTGGGGGGTGAGAGGATTCACCACAGAGAGCG
>JAGFMF010011390.1:7722021-7764947 GCA_019455555.1 Galemys pyrenaicus
CCCCCTCCTGGCCGGCGGCAGGGATCGAACTCGTGCTGCAGCGGCTGCGGTTTGCTTCATAGTGTGTTGCTTAACCCACTGCGCCACCAGGGAGGCCCGAGAGATAAGGCTTCTAACACAACCTGGAGAATCAAAGTAGGCTTCTTAGAAGAGGTGATGTCAGAGTATTGAACGGTACTTAGGTCTTTCCTAGGCAATAAGCGAAAGGAAGGATGTTGCAGGGAGAGAGAGCGTACATGCAAAGGCCCGTTGGCTAAGAGAACATGCTCATGGTGAGTCGTCACTGTAACAAATTTCCCCTAAATGTTGGTGACTTCAAAGAATAATAGTATATTTCTTGGTCACACAATGCTCTGGCACTCATGGTATTCCTGGTTGAATGGTTCATGTAGCTCTCTTCTAGGCAGTGGTTCAGGGAACCAGGCACTTTCACTTTATGACTTTTCTGTCCTTTAGAGCTTCAGAACCACTTCTAGCGAAAGGAAATGGCTTTTGGTGAGTACATAGCAGTATTTTCATCAACCTATATGAAGAATTTCTAGGAGTTGGGCAAAGTTGGCACAAAGATTATGCAGCAGGGAGTAGCAAGAGATGTGACTGTACTGGCAGGTGAGACCAGAGTATGCGGATAATAGGAACCAAGCTAGGCAATTTGGATTTCATTCTGAAAGTAGTGCAGAATCATCAGAATCTTTTAAGTAGGGAAATGACATAATCATATTTTTTACACTGATTACTCCAGCTGCAGTGTGATGGATACATTGGAGGGAGGGAGAGTGGGGGCAGTGGAACTAGTCAGAAGGGTACTCAAGTAATCTAGATCATCTTGTTAAGGATAGGTGAGCAGTGACTATTGGAAGGGAGATGGGGAATTAGAAATTGTTCTAAGAGACAGCTTGAGTCATCAGTTGAAATCTGCATTGCAGCAAAGCCTCAAATAGCTTTTGGGTACATGTCAGGTTCAATGGCTGATTGAACCTCTTGCTCGTGAAATTACAGCATTCCTTCCCTTTGGAAAAGAACTTGGAGTCTATGATTCTATATTTACCATCTTCCAGGTCACCCCACCTGTAACTCAGGGGTACATCACAGCCCATGAGCCCAGAAAGCTATCAGTTGCTTTACACTAGAGGAGAGTAGATATTCAAGTGTCTACAGCAGCTCTTTTCTTAGAATCCTAGGTAGTGTATTGCACATTCTTAAAGTCTCCTTTCACTTACTCTGAAGGATATGGAAGTTCAATCTGCCTCACACATTCTGGGTTAATGAAAAAACCTAGTTGATCTCAATCCTCTTGGTATACACCCATACCTCGTGAAGTGTGAAAATGAGTTTCCTCTAAAAGAAGAGAGCTTCAGTGCTAGAAGATGAAAATCTTTCAAGGCACCAGATGTGGTCTCAGTGTAGCTCAACAGTTCCAAGATAAGCCTTCTGGAAGCAGCCTCTTTTTCAGCATCTTCCAAAAAACTGGGGCTTGGTCTCCTAGCAACATGAATGGCTTTGAACTTCTACCTCATCTGACCTATAGTCTCTCTGCTCTCTGGCTACTGACATTGCTTCTACTTTCAGGCTCTATATGCCTCTCTTCTGTCCCAGTTTGCCTTTATGCTCCTGAACTCCTGGCACCTTCTCACCTGTCAGGGCTTATACACATAAGAGGGTTTGGGATCCTTTCTACTATTGCTGCTACTGAGATCTTTGTTCTCTTGTCTTCTAGGTGCTTTCTTAGGGAAGACCAGCATATGGGCTTTTATATTGGATACACATTTCTGACTAGTCATTGCTATCATTTATTGAACATTTACTGTGTGCTCAACATTCTACTTATGTTATCTTATTAAAAACTCAGATTAATCCTAGCAAGTGGTGCTACCTCACGTGTTATAGACATAGGACTGTCTGCCTCAAACCCCCTTTTTAGGGATTCCTTACTGAAATCCATGTGGTTTCAGCAGGAGCTACTAGATTCCCCTCTGACAGCCCCCCCATGGACCCAGGTGAATAGTCTTGGAGCCAGCACCCTACAAAGATGGGGTCAATCATTCCCTTCCCTGGGGAGTTTTATGGGAACTGGAAGAAAGAGATCAAATTCTCTCTGTGTCTGAATAGAAATAAGTAATACACAGGGGGTGTTCATAGCCATACTTTCTACCTCAGGAGTCCAAAAAGAAAGTTTGGCCTTGAAGAAGGAGAACTTTCTAGAAGTAACAGTATGGTAGAGTAAGTTAGCTATGGTGGAATAAGACAGACTAGAGTTTGAAGCCTGTGTGCTAATGACGAACCATGTGGTTTGAGCCAACAATATTAATATACTACTATTATTTAACACTTACTGAATCCTTACTGTGTACCAGACACTGCTCCAAATGCTTTATATGCAGGCTTGCAACACATCACACACCTGTTCGTTTCTATTATCACCTCTACACCTCTACACCTTAGTGAGGACACTAAGACCCAGTATGGGTAACAGTGGTTGGGTGGAAGCAGAAGGAATATTGGTCTTTGTGGAGAAAAGAGTTAACAGCCAAGACCTGCTCACAAGGTTGGCCCTTGGCTTGCATTTCACATCTTGAATTTCTGGAGGGTTCCCATCATTACCCAATAAGAATAGCTCAGTATTCCTAAAATATTTGTGCAAACAACATGGCTTTTGCTCGAGGAGCCCTAACATAGTTCCACTTCAGCTTTGTTGTATGAAGTAGTGGACAGAGTAAATTTGCTCCTTTGAAAAGGGTTTTATCCCAGGGAACCCAATGAAATGCTTAGACCCTCTCCAAGCAGCCCCCTGTGGAGGGCACAGACTGCACAATCCCACGTGATGCCCTGGAACCCTCCACCACCACTACCATTACTATTTTTAATCATCCAACACTTGCAAACTTTAGGGCTGGCATTCTGTGGAGAATGACAAAATATTTCTAGATACTTTATCAACAAAGGAAGTATTTATTTCGAGACGTTTTCCAGTTTTTAATAAGGTTGTGTGTGGGGGAGTGGACACTTTCCGTTGTTGTATTTTTAGGTTGATTCTCTGGGAAACTGATTTCTACACACCCACTGATGTGGAGGTCATAAAACCAGCCTTTTGCTGAGTGGGGTCTCCATGGTCTTCTATCTCCCTTATGGAGGAGGAATGAGGGCTCTGAGGAAACTGATTTCCTGGGTGTCTCATGGACAGCCTTGACAAAGTAGGGGGACTGTGTCCAGGACTGGGTGAAGTGTCCCCTCACTTCCAGGTTCCTCCACCTGACCCAGGGGAGCTGGGTGATCCCACGCTGGCAAGTCTCTTGCATCATCATGGCGATGGAGAGCGAAGCATGAAGGAAGTGCCCAGCCACTGGGGCCTCCTCTTAGGAGCTGGCAACAGGGTAGAAACAGTCAGTTCCATCAAATAGCTGGTTGGCGGCCAAGGGATGACTTACTTTAATTCAATGGGGAAGAAGGGAAGGTGAGTAACGGTCTCCAGCTCACTTGTCAGAATCAATGTGTACACGTAAATGATGATAGGTCTATATGTGCCAATAAGGAAAGACACATCCATTAAGCAGATCATTGTATTCAAAAGTACCATTTGGGTTTTTTAACATCTGTGTGGTTCGGAGCAACGTAAGACTTGGAGCTAAAGTCTCTGATATTAAGTTCTATCTCATAACTCAGTCAGCTGGAATGGTATTTCCCAGAGTGAAACTATTAATAATAGGTGTTCCAGGACAAAAGGTGCTTTGGTCAGTAAGTTAAGGCAGTGTACTAGTCAATCAACTTGAATAGACACCTTTACAGCAGAGCTTCTCAGTCTGCTTGCCTGCATTGTGAAATTCCAAGGGATGGTTATAGTGTCGTAGTGTATAGTATCGTATGGTTTATATACGTGTGTACTGATATTACGTATTTATGATGTGTATGTATAAATACATGTACTGCCTATGCTAGTATCTCTTATAGTACACAGCATTCCCAGACTTATTTACCTGATGGCCCTTCTTTTCATGCAGTGTCTTATACAAATGTGATTTCAGAGCCTACCTTGGGAAGCGTATCTCTGGGTGGTGTTTCTCATCTTCTAGGCCTCAGAGAACATTTTAGGGCACAAAGGTAGTTTTTCAGGACAAGGGGAAAGTTAAAGGGACAGGGTTTTAGCCAATCTAGTTCTCTGAGTCAAGTGGCCCAGTCGTAAATGAAAATGTGCAAATGTAGGGCTTGAGAAAGGTGACATCTTGATTTCTGGTTCTCTGGGGATTCATCACACCTGGGTGTATTGAGTTCAAGTCCCAACCACACTTGGGAGGGGATATCATGGCACTGATGTCAAGCCTGGGGCAGCCCGAAGCAAATGCAGACACCAAGGATGTTTGGCCAGGAGAAAAGATGACCCAGAACATCACTAGCACTATTCACAGTTCCCCAAGGTGCTCCTGGAGGGGACTTGCCATTTTCTCATGGTAATAAGGGAAGACCATAACCTCATGGTCTCAAGGGGATGAGGGAGGGACATTTTAGAGACGCAAGTTCACCATGGTCCTAAGGGGACTCTCCAAGGATCCTTACTGTCTATCAGGTCATGAACAGGTTGGTCTTAGAGCTGGTTAGTTCTCCATTCCATGGAAGCAGAAGCTCAATCTCTCCTGGTGAGGGCAAGGGGCAAATTGAATCTCGAGATAAGTGACTGCCAAAATCTCTCCCTACTGGGATTTTTTGACTCCAGATGGTTTGACTTTGTAATTTTGACCCGTGCTGGCATCCTGCAGTCTCCTTAACCTTGCAGTTCATCAGCAAGTCCATCCCTTCTACCTACAAATGAATGTCCAGTCCAGCCACATCGCTCCACCGCCACTGCCACTGCAGTCACACTACAGGTCACATCCACGTGACCTGTATGTGTCATCGTCTGCCTGGAGTTTCGCCACCACTCTTAGCCAGTTTCTCTGCTTCCACACTTGCCTGTTCAGCCCTTCTCCATGGCAGACAGTGATTTAAGACTCTTAAAAAAAAAAAAAAAAGCCTGATCCTCACCCTGACCCAGAGTGCCCTCTGCCCTAGCCTGAACCCAGCTAGCCAGACTCACCTCCTCCCACGCTCCTGGTTGCTTACCACACCGTAGCCACGCAGGCCTCCCTCAAACATGGCAGGGCTCCCTCTTGGCACTCACGTTTCCTCTGTCACAAATACAGCTCCCTCTGCTCTTCGTATGACTGGCTCCTTCTCATCTCAGGTTTGGACTCAAGTGGCACCTCTTCAGGTGGCGTCTATGGTCACTCTAGATTAACACAGCCCTCATCCCATGGTCTCTATGGGCTCTCTCTGTCTTTCAGCTCTTGGTCCATTTCTTTCTTTTCTTTCTTTTTTTAAGATTTATTTATTTATGCATACAAGAGCTGGGGTACAGGTCAGAGGCACAGGAGGTGAGAGGATTCACCAGAGACAGAATGGGGAGCTGGACAGACAGATAGACTGAAACACACCGCTGAGGGGAGCAGCAGGCGAGGCAGGAGAGGTCTGTCACGCCATGTGGGTCAGCTCCCTGGTGGGGAATTGAACTCGTGCTGCAGTGGCTGCGGACAACTTCACAGTGCTGCAGCTTAACCTCTTGTGCCACCATGGAGGCCCCTGTCCATTTCTTTCTATCACATATAACAATCTGAAATACAATTGTATGTACTTATAACAGTGTCTGTCTCCCCACCCATTCATCTCCTCTGTAAGCTCCCTGGGGTCAGGGACTGTGGCTCACTCTGCACTCCCAACTAGAACAGTGCTGGGCAAATAGTAGATAGTAACAAACACTGGTTGAAGAAGTGAATTAGTTCATGGCCACTTTATGTTTGTTGGGGGGCAGGAGAGAGGAGAGGGCCAGAGTTCTCTCAGTCAGATACCTAGGAAAAGACTATAAGCCATGGGAAATTCCACTGAGCACCCTGTGTCTGCACATTGCCACCATGGGCTGGGCCCATAATGACATCCCCATCTGCACGTACCCTTCAGATCTCAGCAACGCCAACCAGCAACACTCTAGGGAGGGGCCATCGGTTCCTGTGAGTTCTGGAGGGTTTCATCAGACCTGTATCCCAAAGAAAAGCCTTTCCAAAAGTGTGAGAATTGCTCAATACAATGTTAGTAATCTTCCTCCCTGGGGGGCTTTTTTAAAAATATTTATTTATTTAAGCACACAAGAGCTGGGTTACAGGCCAGAGTCATGGGAGGTGAGAGGATTCACCAGAGACAGAGTGGGGAGCAAAACAGGCAGATCTACTGAAATACACTGCTGAGGGGAGCAGCAGGCGAGGCAGGAGAGGTCTGCTGCACCATGTGGGTCCCCTCCCTGACTGGGGATTGTACTTGCATTGCTGTGCTGCAGATGCTTCATAGTGCAGCACTCAATCCACTGTGCCACCAAGAAGGCCCCGTTGGGGGGCTTTTTAAGAGAGAAATTCTCATCTTTCTGAGCTGCAGATTTCCATCTGGAGATGACAAGCGAGACAAGCTAGGGACTTAGATGACCTCAGGAGTTCGTCCCTGATCCCAACGGCTCAATTTTTGTCAGCCCCGGAGTTCTACTGCTGGGTTCTCCCTGTCTCCTAAATTACCCGCTTTGACTTCTTCCTCTCCACCTGGGCTCTGGATGTGCCAAGTCGCTGTGCATTGAGTTGACGGCTTTGATTAAGCAGCTTTGATCTCTGTTGAGCATCTCAGAATAATATCTTTGCTCTCAGCATCTGTGCCAATTCCCGAAATAGTTTAGCCCAGCCGAGCAGGAGGGGGCTGCACTGCAAAGTGTATTATATGAGAGATTTAAAAAGAAAAGGCAGCTGCAAACAGTCAGGGATGTGTGTGTGTGTGTGTGTGTACACATGCGCACATGATCTCATGCCTGTGAATGTGTGTGTGCGCGTGTATGTGTGGGCCTATTCATGTGGCCACCCAAACCCCTGGGAAGTGATTACCATGCCATCAGCATGCACCCGCCCCATCTTCCCTGTGTTGCCTGCTGTATGAGAGCAGGCAACTTGCAGCAGCTGGCCCCTTACATCGGTGGCAGTCCTGTTTGGGAACACAAAGTCATCAAAGCCCTTTGCTTCTATTTACTTGGCTTTTGCTTGTTTTCACTAAGACATTTGGGGGCTGTGTGTCAGGGTGCATTCTGTCTGATTGTCCATCTGGCATGGGCATTGGTTGAGTGGGGGTTTTCGGATGCTGATCCTGTATGCCATTGTGTGTGTGTGAGCATGTACCCACACAAGCCATGGGATGATGTGTTAGTGCATCCAAGTATAGCTGTTATGTTTGAGCAAATGCAAACCATGGACCCTCCCTATCATTAAATACATTGGTGTCTAAGCGTCTGGGGTTGGAGAGCAGGTAACCTCTGTGTGTGTATGAACATGTGATACCTGATGGCAGGGAAGAGCATGTGGGTGCCTGGGTGGGTGTGTGAACTGATTTGTTCGTGGATTAGCATGTTGGGGGGTTGTGCATACATATGTATGTCTTTCTGCAGGCTAGGTGTCCTGGAGGTCATGTACACACAGCAGAAGTTTGCATATGTGCTCTCATGTGTACAGGATGAACTCCAGAATGGATGCTGGGGAAATGGTGTTTGATGTTGGGCCATTTTGCACTGTAAGTCATTTTTTTTTGCCCTTTGGTACCCACTCCCTGGGAGTCTTGTTCTTTGTAGCTCCTCCGCATTGACAAGTGGAAGAAAAATGCTTGGACCCTTTGTTCCTCTATAGGAAGCATTCCTCAGTGCTGGGAGTTGCTGTAGGAAGCCTTTGTTCCCGTGGTGGCCACAGGCCGTTGGATGTGATTTTATGCATCTGATAGAACTCCTTGTGGTGAAGGTCTTTGTACTGAAGCTGAGGGAAGTGGAGCCAGAGGAAGACTGTGGTCTCTCATTCCTTCTGATCTAGCCATTCATGTGGTTCCTTTGCTTGGAGGATCCCCCAGCTGTGGGTCACGGGGCAGCCACGGAAGCTAGGCCCATGATGCAACCAGGAAAATAAAGTCCCAAGAAGGAGTAGTCTGTTTTCTAGCTCATTAAAGGATCTGAACCTACAGAAAGAGACCCGGAGCTAGCCGGGGTGTGGGTCTCAACTTCTGGGTTTCAAGCTTGAGTGAGAATAGATAGCAGAAGTGGCACCTGGAAAGGTTCCAAGTCAGAACTGACGGACCATCAGGCCAGGGTAGATGAAAATCAGAGCACTGAGAGATTATGTGTGCTTATTCTGACATTTGCTATTATGTGTGGCCAAAGTAAGGTCTTGACTAAAGTTTGTATCTGGAATTTCCCATAGTTCCTGGAACACTATGTTGAAGAGAATTCTCAGGCCAAGCACAGTCTTATGGGATAAGATGATGGATGTATTAAAAACCTATTGCTGTTATAACAAATCATGAAATTGTGGTAGCTTAAAACAGATTTATTTTATTATTATTATGGAGGTCATAAACCAGTTCTCATGTGGTTAAAATCCAGATGTCAGGAGGGCTGTTCCTTCGAGAACTCTATTCCCTTATTCATTTTAAATTCTAGAAGCTGATGGTACTCCTTGGTATGTGGTCACTCTCCCTGTCTTCAAAGCCAGCAATGGCTGGTTGAGTCTTTCTCAAGAAGCATCTCTTTGATACTGCCTCTCCTGCCAACCTTTCTTATTACATTGGACCCCACCTGGAATCCAGGATACTCTCTGTATCTCAAAATCCTTACAGTAACCTATTTGCAAAGTCCCTGTGCTACATCACATAACATTGTCACAGACTAGGATGTAATATCTTTAAAGACCATAGTTCTGCTTACCAGAGTAGGGATAGATTAATAATGTCTGTCATGGCCTTAGTAGAAGTTTGAGGTGGTAAGTATGCCAGATGTTCACCATCCCTAATCTGTTAACTACGTATAAAATTAGATGAGGGTCATCAACAGTTCAGGGAAGGTTAAGAAGAAAAAGGAACTTGCTATATGATTCAAAGTTGTATCTCATTTTGTTATCCATAACTATTTGGATGAGAAAGTAACTAGTATATTAGAACAGAGAAAACTGAAGCCAGAGGACTCATCCAATATACCCACCTGGCAGAGAACATAGTACGAATTCAAAACCCAGTCTAAAGCTCCCATGGCCGAGGCAGAGAGCAGGGGAAGTTTCTGATATGGCCACAAAGTCCTTCACAGTCAAATTGACTGCCAGGAGCTGTGTAGGATCGATGACAGCCCTGACACAGAACTTTTCCCTGGAGCCATGCCCACCCTGCAGCTTATTCCCTGGCTTTGCAAGGAGGGTTGAGTGAGAGACCAGGACTGGGGGCTCCAGCCCCATCAGCAGAAATGCTAATGCCCTTCCTAGCAAATGTCAGAAAATGCACACCCAGCATCTCTGAGTGTGACTTTAGGTGAACGTGGTTTGTGTTCCAATGGTCTTTCATTACCGACCTTGAAGGGCTGCTGAGAAGAAACGGAGGTGCAAGGTGTGGGATGGGAGCTCTGTTTCTTTTCATATGAATATGAATTCTAATCTGCACATTAGGATCATTTGAAATGGGGCAGAAAAGGCCTGGTGGACTGGCTTCCTCCTGCTTTTTGTCTTCTGCACAGACAAGCCTCGGGCAGCCATGGGCAGGTAATGACGTGGACTTACGACTGTGTCTGAGCAGAGGCCCAGCGATGGTGTGTGCCCCATCCCCCAAAACTGCTAGGAGTCAGAGGTCAGCCGGAAAGGTGGGCACAAAGAGTTAGGTGGCAGAGTCTAGAAACTTTCCCAGGGTGGGTGACTCGGCACGTACTGACTGTAATGTGAGGTATTGGCCAGGGAGCGCTAAGGGCATATATTTTGAGGGAATCATACAACTTGCAAACAGCAGTTATACTCCAGGTTCTATGCTGGAAACTTTATATATAAAATCTCCAGTCTTATCAACACTATGAGGTTGATATTGTTGACTTCTCCAATTTATAGAAATGGAAAATGAAGCCTAAGAAGAGGAAGCAACTTGAGCAAAAGCACACAGCTCGAATGTGGCAAAGCCAATGCTTGGACTCAGATCTGACTTATTCTACAGGGTTTGCAGCCCTCTACCCCCAGTCTCTAGAATTCCTGAAGGACCTGCTACAGGCAGTGGGCAGGGGTGCCAAGAAATGCCAACCCCTCTGCACTAAGCCGGGGCAGGGTAAGAGACCACTTTCGCCCTGGGTCCCTGTTTGAGCAGCTGCAGCTTGCCACCGTTTGGGCTGTGGTCAGGATTGCCCAGACATATTTCCTTTGGCGAGCTGCCCTCAGCCCTGGTGGGATGAGGCTGAGCCCACACTTGCCTGCACACGTGTCTATTTGTCCACCGTTGCTAATCTCACAGGCTGATGGGCTCAGTAGACGTGAAGACACTAGCATGTACAGCAGTGCTGCCACCATGGAAGAATGGGAGCAGACCTCAGGTCAGGCCTAGGGCTAAAGCCGTCCTTTGCTCCCTGAAATGTCCAGACCTTGGCTCTCCCTAAGCGCAGAAATTCAGAAACCTGATTGCAGTGCGAATGAGCATCTGCTGGACAGTTGGTGTTTGTCCCCTGTGCCAGCAGTAATAACCAGCACCAGCACCATTCCACATTCTAACTGCAGTATGGCCCCCTTTACAGATAAGGAAACTGAGGCCCAGGATGACTTGTGAAACTTCTGCACCAAGCAAGGGAGTAATATCAGCATTTGCTTCCAGGCCTCTCAGCTCCTGAACTTGGAGTCCACCCACACCTTGCAGTTTCTGGGGCCAGTCGTGCTTAGGTTGTGAGCCCTGGCCATGGATGAGGGATTTGCAATGGAGGTAGAGAGAGAGTCAGGCTTTCTGACCTACCCTTTCCTGGGCCTAAAAGGGGAGAGAGGCGGGAGAGGAAGATATGACCAAAGGGATGTCTGGCTCTTTCTCCTGACTGGCTGCTTCAGGGAATATTTGGAAACTCTCATTGAACACCCATCTATTGTGTGCCAGGCATGCATAGGACTTCCAGGTTAATCCTCCCCACGGCTGTGAGTTAGATAGTATTAGTCTCATTTAACAGAAAAATGAGAGACACAGACAGTTTAATAGCTTCCCTGGGCATGTGTGGGGCAGGGCCTCTCTGCAGAGGAGGGTAGCTAATGTGCAATGGTATGTAGGAGCTGGCTAGTACCTGTGCACCACACCAGTTGTTAATTTTTCAGGAATTTTGTGAGCTACTCGTTCAGGACAGTCTGTATTAAAAATTAAATTATATAACCTGACAATTTAATGCACTGTATTAAAAACAAAGGTAATAAATATCCAAAGCTCATCACTTCTTAATTACTTTACTACTTCCCATGTTCTTGGAGAGAGTCAAGTCTATTGTTTCAGTATGATGGAAATAGTATTTCAGATACTCTCATGGTTGGCTCTGCACATCTCTTCCCAATGCCATGGTCAATGATAAGAAGATAAACAATCATTAAAAATTAGATAAGACAATTGAATTGACCAAAAACATATGAATGACAAGTAAGCACATAAAAAGACACTGAACACCACTGATAATCAGGAAAGTAAAACCATAATGAGATACCTCGACACACCCATGAGAATGTTAAAACACGAAGGTGTGAAAAATATCATGGGTTGGCAAGGATTTGAAGTGACTGGAAGTTTCTTATGTGGTTGGTGGGAATATAAAATGGTGCCATTACTTAAAAAATAGGTTAACAGTTCTTTAAAACTAGAGATAGATTTATCATTTTAGGTTGAATTGTGTTCCCTCCCTCCCCTCGCAGTCCCTGGTACTGTGAATGTGACTGTATTTGGAAATAGCATCTTCGCTGATGGAATCAAGTTAAGAGGACATCATTGGTGTGGGTTCTAACCCAATAGGATCAATGTTCTTGAAAAGAGAGAGAAACTGAGACATCAACACACACAGGGGAGGGCACTGTATGAAGACAGAGGCACATGTGAAGACAGACAGATACTGACTTTACACAGCCATACGCTAAGGAAGAATCTTCATGTCCTCTCAACCCCCCCTCCCAGGGTTTTGCTAACACCTTGATCTGGACTTCCGAACCGCTGAGCTGTATGACTACAAGTTCTGCTTTTTTTTTAAAAAAGATTTATTTATTTATGCATACAAGCACTGGGGGACAGGCCAGAGGTGTGGGGGGGGAGGGGGGTGAGAGGATTCACCCCAGAGAGCAGGGAGCAGAACAGACAGATCAACGAAAGTACACTGCCGAGGGGAGCAGCGGGCACAGCAGGAGAGGTCTGCTGCGCCATGTGAGTCCCCTCCCTGGCCGGCAGCAGGGATCGAACTCGTGCTGCAGTGACTGCTATTTGCTTCATAGTGTGTTGCTAACCCACTGCACCACCAGGGAGGCCCACGTTCTGCTATTTTAAGCCACCCCATTTGTGATACTTTGTACAGCAGTCATAGGAATCCAGCACAGCCACGCGACACAGGACACTCACACTTAACCAACAGAAATGAAAACAAGTCTTCAGAAAAGATCCTTGCATAAAGTCCCCAATTAGAAACTATCCAAATGTCCAGTAAGTAAATGGATATGCACGTGGTGGTATGGTCACACAGTGAAATACCACCCGGTAACTAAAAGGAAAGATCTACTGATACAAATGCAAATGTGAACAATTCTCAAACACATTGTGTTGAGTGACAGGAGCCTAACAAAAAGGACTCCCCACAGATTGACTCCGTCTATGCGAAGGCTAGAAAAGCCTAATTTAAACTTTATTGACCAAAAGCAGAAAGTGGGGCATCTGGAGTGGTGGAAATGTCCATTTTCTTAAGGTGGTACTCAAAGAAGGGTCACATTTATAAAAACATATTGAATTGAATAATTTAAATGGGTGTATTTTATTCAATATAAATTATTTCTCCATAAAGCTGACCTAAAGAGGGAGAGCTGTTTGCCAGGGTCACACTGTTCTGATAACCAAGACAGAACCTGAACCCCATCATCTAAGTCTTGGTTTAAGGCAGCTCTTGGGAGAAAAAAACCATCCCACTTGGTGTGCTATACAAAGCCATTAAGTGTCCTGAACAGACCCTCTTGATGCACTTAAAGAGTCTTCCCCTGGAAGACATTCTTCACAGCTACTCTCCAGGGAGGATGTCTTCTCTCAAGGGTCTTGTAAGAACACGAGATTAAATAAGAGCTTGACTCAAGCATTTCCAACCTGCCAGGTCCCATCTGGGAGAAGGGAGGTGCGCTTTCTGTGGGACAGAGGGACAGGACCCTCCAGGACCTGTAATGCACACGGCAGCCTGTAATGTGGTCTGTACCCAGGACATGCATTGTGGATGCGCTTCCCTGCACGCCTAAACAGGCGACTGTGACTGCAGGGCCACCCACGCACCTATGAGTTCCTGCTGAGAAGAGTCTCAGGAAGTGGTACTGCCTATCGGTCAAGAACCCCCTTTCACCTTAGGCTTTCCAGCTCTCAGTACCCTCCTCTGTTAAGGGAGTACATGATCCTCGTCTTGACATTTCCCTGCAAGCAGTAAGTGAGCTATTATATGAGGAGCCCTTCACTTAGCACAGAAGCCCTTGGCATGAGGTGAAAGCAAAATACATGGGAACTTGCCTTATCATTGGAGTTATTATTAACAATCCTGCTTCATTTAAGAACCTGCAGATGAGGGGGCCTCCCTGGTGGCGCAGTGGGTTAAGCAACGCACTATGAAGCAAACCTCAGCCACTGCAGCATGAGTTTGATCCCTGCTGCCGGCCAGGGAGGGGACTCACATGGCGCAGCAGACCTCTCCTGCTGTGCCCGCTGCTCCCCTCAGCAGTGTATTTCCGTTGATCTGCCTGTTCTGCTCCCCGCTCTCTGGGGTGAACCCTCTCACCCCCGTCACACCTCTGGCCTGTCCCCCAGTGCTTGTATGCATAAATAAATAAATCTTTTAAAAAAAAAAAAAGAACCTGCAGATGACAAGTAAAAAAGAAAAATCAAGGTGGGTAGACCAGCTGGTCATTCCCATTAGCCTTTAGCACCAACAGGGCAGATGGCAACCTTGACAGATGGCATCTGTTTCTAAAAACCATTTCTGGCATGCGAGTCACAAAGCATAACAGGATTTACTTTCTGACCTGTAAGGATGAGTATCTAGTTAAATCAGAGCCTTTGAGGGCCTGGGTGCCAGGGTAAGGAGTTCGTTTTGTATTCTATGTGTTATATTGTAATGGAGGAGCACAGGATATCCTGGAACGGGGGTGAATCTAAGATGTTAACCAATTAAGAAAAATGCCATTGCTGCCCTTAGGAACCCAGTTAACAGGAGCCTTCATCTCTGGAGTCTGTACCGGGACTGGGTGCTTGGTGGGATCTTGGGATTTATCACCAGGGACCAGCTCTGGCCTGAAGCAGGTATCTCACTCATTTATTTAGTGTGAGCCAAAGTCTGGGTTCTGGCAGGACCCTGGGTCAAGGCCACCTCAACACCAGGCCCTCTGCAGAGGTGCTGAAGAAGCAAGCCAAAGATCAGTAGTGAATATGTTTCTGGACACTTCTATGAATAAACCATGGCATGCAATGAGAAATCAAGGCTTCTCCCAGATCCTAAACATCCGTGATTGTGTGGACTCCTCTTTGTGGAGAGAAAATTATTGGTTTATCCCCACATTTCTTTTTCTCTTTTTCTCTCCCTTAACCCCAAGTAATATGTGTTAAAAAAAAAAAAATCAATAGTGTCGAATTACATATCCATCCCTGGTACAAAGCAAGAGCAGGGCTTTAGCCTCATGCCTGCCCTGATGCCCTTCCCCTCTGCCCTTCCCCTCTGTTAACAGTTTCTTGCACAGCTCAGGCATTTACAAGCATATATGTCAATAAACTACTTCAGAGCTATTTTAGCATAAATGGAGCTGTTCCATACGTACACTCCACCTTGCTCTTTCACTTGGCTGCTTTCCATGGCAGCACACATAAATTCACTTCTTCCCTTCTAATGGATGCAAAGTATTCCATACTTGCAAGGACTATAATTTCTTTAACTAGCTCCCTGTTGATGGGTGTTTAGGTTGTTCCCACCTTTTTTAAAACTACAAAGCTTTGGGATTTTTATATGCCAAGCTTCCAGGGAAGGCAGAGGGCTGCCCCCCATTGTACCCTAACGCTGCACAAGCAGTTTCTCAGCCACTATCCTTTTTTTCTGCTCCATTTAGAGCTCCCCCTTGGTCTAGACTCTCCTGCCCTCAGCTTTAATGACATGTGACACTTGGCACAGAAACCACAGAGCCATGGAGGGCTCCACTCTATCTCTGATGCGCTGTGTTTCTTTAAGTGCTCTTGTTAATGTTTCATGATGGATGGTGGTGAAACCTGGGAAATGTACCAGCCTGGATTCTAAAAGTATCTGCTTGCACTAGCTTAATGTATTCATTTATTCAGTGTGACAGTCAGGGGGAAGAGAGTACAGTGAATGCAGAGGCAAGCTTCAGAAGGAGGCAAAGGAGGACAAAAGAGGCAACTAGCATTTACTAGGTCCCTACTAAGTGCCAGGAATTTTACATTTGTGCACTCTCATGTACCCAGGAGGAGATGCTATTAATATCTCCATTTTGCAGATGAAAAAGCTGAGGTGAAGCCACTTCCCCAAGCTAAGCAGACAGTCAGAGCTGAGATTCAAACACATACGTCCCTGGCATGTCAGTGCTTCATGCTTTTTCCATCCAGCTCTGCTGCCCTGGGTGCCGTGTTATTGCAAGGCCCCAGAAATGGTGAAGTGTGGCAATAATAGCTAACCTTGTTGGGTGCTTACAAAGTACAGGCACCATTTTAAGTTCTTCATGCATATGAACAAATTTATAGTTGTGTGAGGTAGCGAATCACTGTTACTCCCATTTTACAGAACATCCATTTTACAGAACACAAGGCTTAGAGCCCTGATGCTCCTTACCCGTGGTATCACAGTCCTAGCTGGAAGACCTGGGACAGGGCCATGCTGCTTTCCATTTCGCACCTGAATGACCTGATGAGTAGAACTTTAAGGGTGACCAAAGAGATCAAACAGCCTTGTATACCTCTAGGTCCCAGGTTGGAGGAAGAAGATCATCCATTTGTTCCTTGTTTCTAAGGAGCCAGACATCTGATGTGAGTGGGGTAAGGTAGGCAGGATAAGGAAGTCACTTTGTGGGCATTTGCCTTGCGAAGACCTTCATGGACAGGGACTTGGCGGTGTGAGTTGGCTCTGTTGCACATGGGTGTCTCGTATCACAACTTCAAGCCACATTTATAAATAGCAAGCAAATGACAACAGGCAGAGCACAGAGTGACAACACACAGAGACCTCCACTTCCAGGGAGAAGGAGCAAGGGGGACTTTGAATTAGGGGGTGATTTGATGTGCTATACATTTTTATAGGATTCTTCAGGCTGTTGAGGAGTTAAGTGGGCAAGAGGGAAGAAGGGAGACTAATTAGGGGTGAATGCTTCCTAGTGTGGCCCATGGAATGGGCAACTCACATATCACCTGGAAACATGTGAGAAATGCAGAACAGGCCTCATTCCACCCTCACTGACCCACAGTTTCTGTCTTCCAGTGAAGCGGTATGAAAAACACTGCCCTAGGGAAAGATGCTTGATTAGGGGGGGTGACAGTGGAGAGGCTCAGAAGTGACCAGAGTTAGTGATATATTAAGGTGGTTGTTAGTAATGTTTCACCCACTACATCTTGATGGAAGGTTGGTAAGGAATGTTGGTAAGAAAAATACAATTCAGCCCCACTTTGAACCAAACATTATTGGAGGGCCTGCTTCATTTCTCTTAAAGAGTCACTGTTTCCTTGGAACTTTCTATGACATGAAATGGAGACTTACTGCAATTTGGATGTGGAGTATGAGAGTCGAAGAATCAAGCCACCCACCTGAGCAACTGATGACTGGAGACACCATGCACGCTGATGAGAGCCCTAGGAGAGGGACAGGGCTGCAAGGAGGAGAGGAACCAAGTTCTGTCTTGACCACCGTGCATTCGAGATGCCTTCCAGGCATCCAGGTGGTGCTGTTGAATGGGAAGTTAGAGCTACAGGTTCAGTGTTGGGGGAGAAGTCTGGGCTGGGGATACAAAGCTGAGAATTAAAATGCATGGGACATTCCAGCAAGTGTTGCTAGAGAAGAGTAACACCGAGGATTAAACTTGGCCCTCTGATATTTAGAGTTGGAAGAGGCAGGAGAGTCAAGGGTGGACTAGGAAGGCTACTATGATGGCTGGTTCTTTCCAAGCACCCAACTGGGTAAGGGCCATGCATATGGCTTTTCTTTGTTTGGACTTCTCAGTATAACTGTGTAGCACTTATTTTATACATCTAATATATGGGGGTGGGGGGGGTCTGGTACAGAGAGGGTACATATATCCATATATCCATAAATCCATAGCTGTGGATCTGGACTTGCATGCAATTTTGAATACCCATGTTCACCCAATACACAACCCAAGATACTATTAATAATGTAAGCTACTATTTATGAAGTATTTACTATGCGCTAGGCATCTTGTGAAGGATTTTTATATGTACTATCACCATTTAACCCCAAACAGTAATAGCTTTTATTGTACTAGACATTCAACACCTATGAATTCAATTTTTATAGTAGCATGATAAAGCAGGTAACCACTGTTATTCCACTTTACAACTTAAACTGAAGCATACAGAAGTTAAAGAACTTGCCCCAGGTCACACAGCTAATTAAGTGGCAAAACCAGCCTTTGAGCTCAAGTTATCTGCTTCTAAAGTTTAGACTTTCAACCATTGTTCTATAATGAGCACTTTAGATGTAGAAATTCACTTATGACAATCATAAAGGTACCATTATTATCTAGGAATGATTTTCTCAAGGTCACATAGCTTGAAGGCAGGGGAACTAGATTATAGACACCAAAGAGTGAACTTGGCCATAGCACCAGATCTGTGCCATCTGGTCAGAGGTGAAGCTGGCAAACAGGGCACTTCATGCCAAGCTCTCTGAGCATAGAGGCCAAACTCCTTAAATCCCTTTCTTGAGGGTCAGGGCTCCAGATGTGGAGGAGTCCAGCAGTGTGCTAGAGCAGGTTCTTGCTGCTACACAGAAGTCCACTGCATACCTCTCTTGCCAGCTCTTCACTCACTGACATCACATGGACTTCTTGAAATCAGCTACAGTGGAGTGTTCACACCATGGAAATCAGCTAGTTCAAAAAATTAGGGATTGGTTTCTTTCCCAGAGTCAATGTACCTGCATACCACTGGTTAGACTTGAGCTGACATTTAGAATCAAATGTGCTCCTTGGGGCCAGAGGGAGGGTGTGGAGTCAGGAAACCAGGTATCTCTCTCTGCTGATCCCAGAGGAGATGGAAATCAGAAAGAACATTGTACAAACACATACTCATGGCTCAAGTGTGCACTATGTCCTAACATTAGACCGTGGAAATACATCGGTGAATTCAATACACATATCCCTGATTTTATGAAACCTAAAGTCCAGTGGAGAACATGAATAATAAAAATAAGGATAAAGAAATGTTACTATAGAATTTCAAGTGATGAAAGAAACACAAGAAATCTAGTTGCATAAAGAGCTGAGAAAGGTAATGGTAAAAGAGTTGACATTTAAATCAGAGACCTCTGTGTAAAAGAGAGCCAGCAAGGCAAAGAGATAGAAGAATGTGTATGAAGGTCAAGTGCTGGGAAGAAGCTGGGGAAATGTTGGGGCCAGTTGAAGTGGCATGTGTTGGGGGTAAAAGAGAAAGGAAGCGTGAAATGTTGTCAGACTTTGTGGGCTATGGTAAGGGGGTTGATGCAAGAGGAGGTTATTGGAAAAGGGGCTTAAGTAGGATTTGGGGAAGCAGGGAAGTGACATGCTCTGATTTCTGATCTTGAAAGTTGACTTGGAGTCAGATATGGAAAGTGGGCAGAGAGAAGGGTGATCAGAGCTAAAACAGCAAGCTCTCTTAAGAAGGAAGTACAGGAATCAGGCAGGAAATGACAGTGGCCTGGATTATACAGGTGCACATTTGAGATATATTTAGATACATGTAGGAGGTAGAATCAACAGGACAAGATGATGGATTGATATGAGCTGCAAGGGAGAGTAGAATCAGGCAGATTCCCTGGCCTAAATCTTGAGTTTCTTGAGACTTGAAAACAAAAGCTCCAAACTGCTTGAGTTCAAATCCTGAGTCACCATGCACTAGTGATTCTAAGGGTCTCAGTCTTCCAATCAATCAAATGGAGATTTTGCTTCTTAGGGTTCTTGTGAAGGTTTCGATGAGTAACTTTATAACAGTGCTTAGCATAGGGCCTAAAAATGGCAACGACTACACAAACAAGATGATGACCATCACAATAATGATGATCGTGATATTGATCATTTGTCTGCCTGCCATCAGGAGACTATGCCTTTCAAGGCAAACAACTCTTATTTGGAAAAAAAATGTTCTGGAGGGGAGTATCCCAGCCCTCTCCCCTTCACTGTGTTTATGTTCTCTTCCCCAGCATGAATTTGGCAGGCACACTGTTCAAAGTAAACACAGGTTCAGCGCCCCAGAAAATATCAGGTTAGGCGGCACAGCCAAAGCCAGACAAACGCCACTGTTGGACAGGAGGAAACAGGCTGGCTTTATGCTGACCTCACCAAGCCACTGTGTTCCACAGGCTGCCCCAGCTGGGCTTGACCTCCAGGCAGGTGGGGCCTCCATCTGGGAGCCCATCACCTGGGCTGTCTGGTCCCTTTTCTGAAGTGGCTAGGTATGAGTCACCGCTATCACTCACCACTTTCTAGCCTGGACACTATGATTCACAGGCTGCAGAAGCTGACATGCTGGCGCAACAAGTGGAGTCAGAGGAAGCCAGGGGGCAGAGGGAGATGGGAGTGTTAGGCTCTATCGGGAGTAATTGGAGGTCTGCGGGGACTGGGGGAGGCAAGCATATGGGGTGGGAGCAGCAGGGGCCAACAGAAGCCAGAGATAACCCGGCCTTCTCCAGCCTCAGACACCCTAAGTGGGGTTTTAACCCTTCTGACCCCAGTTCTCACCAGTCTGGCAATTTGGACAAGGTGTATTGCAGAGTAGTAGCACATTCTGTTCGCTTTCTAAACAAACCAGTAATATAGGATATAATTTCTAAAGTCCTACGTCTGCTGCTCTAAGATTATAATATGAGCATGAGGGTGGTGTGGGGTGACCCAGAAGAGAATGGAGAACTAGCCTTCTAATTATAGTCGTAGCAACAATCAGGCCTTTTCGAAGCAAACTAACAATTGAGGGAATGGGAACTTCTGTCTAGTGTCACTCCTTTTTTTAAATTGTGGTGAAATATACACAACCTGAAAGTTACCACTGTAACCATTTTTCAGTGTACGGTTTAGGGTATTAAGCACCTTTACACTGTTGTGCCCCCATTGGTACCATCTACTTCTAGAAATTTTGAATCCTCTCAAACTGACTATACACATTAAACAATTGCTCTCTACCCCATACCTCACCACCCCAGCCTCAGGCAACTACCCTTCGATTTTCTGTCTCTATAAACCTGACTACTCTAGATAACTTATATAAACACGATCATATAGAATTGGCCTTTGATGTCTGGTTTACTTCACTTGGCGAATATCTTCAAGCCTCATTCATGTTGTAACCTCCCATTTGAAGGTGCAATGATATCCCATTGTATGAATATACCACAGTTTTTTTATCCATTCATCTCTTGATGGACACTGGGGTTACCCACACTTTGGGACTATGCTGCAGTGTCACTCTTGTGGCAAGTTTTGATGAGATGACTCAAGCCAAAAAATAGCGTATTAACTAGAGGCACAGGTATCTGCTGTTTATGTGGTGTGTTTAACTTGTTGGAGGGCTTTTGAAGCTAACGTATAAAGTTGAGAATAAGAGTTTGAAGACCAGACAGGCCTGAATTGTAATTCTGGCTTTTAATTCCTTTATTAGTTGTATGATTTGAGATGCGTTCATTAAATGTGCTGTGTCTCAGTGTCCTTGTGTGCAAAAAACTGAGGATATTATGCCTGATGTGGACATCATCATATTAAAGAGAAGGAAGTGTGAAAATGTTGTACAGAGCCTTCACTTAGGATTCAACAGATATCATTGTTAATTTCCTATTATTTCAATTCAAGTGGTGAGGTAGGGCATGTGACATTTGTCTCATTTGATGAATAAGGACATGATGGCATTAGTAATAACAATCAGATTGGAACTTCAGTCTCTGACTTTCAAGTGAGGGATGATCATTTAGGGGAGGTACCAGGTTTCCCCCACCCCTGCAATTAATAAGGGGTAGAGTTGAGCAGTCAAGTGGAGCTATAAAACACTGAAAGCAGGTGGGCTTGGGGAGAGACATGTGGAGAAGGGCCTGCTTGCTTCTTGGCTTTGGACTCAGGGGACATAGAAGGAGACACGTGAGAGACATGTAGAGACACTTGGAAGAAACATGTGGGTGAGACACACACAGGGAGACTGACAGTGGCAGCCATTACTTTGATTTGCACTTTGATTTTGCTCCTTTCATCCCAGACCTACCTGGCCCCTTTCATCTCTTTTCTATGGTTCCCTGCCAGAAGGTACCTTAAACTTGTGGCAAGATTTTAGGCCTCAGCAGCCCTACTTCAGGCCAACCCTGTTTGACTGCGCATTTACCTACAGGGGATAGATCATTTGGGGTGTTTTATTTGGAATGTCCTTTTTTCTTCTTCTCTCTGTCTATGTACACTAATTCTATTAAAGTTTTTTTTAAGACTGAGAGTCTCCTTTGTCTTTCTGTGAACAAATGGTTGGACCCCTTTAGAGCATGCAAGTTAGAAGGTCCCAAGGTACCCTTCAATCACATGCTAACAGTCAAGGAGCACATCACATTTAACTTATATGGTAAACCCAATCAATTGTTAGTGGTTCTGTAGAAAGCAAGGAATTTTGTATTTGATTATTAATGTCTGCCATGGGTATGGAAATAGGAAGTGGGGGCACAGTAATCCTTTATCTGTTACCTCTGCCTAGATTATAGTTTATAGCATCTAAAATTATTTTTTTAAATCCTGCTATAGTTTTTTTAAGATATATTTTATTCTGATTATAATTGTCTCATATTTTCTCCAGCTTTTATTCTATTTCTGTTTTATGTCATTCATTGCTTTTTTCAGTTCTGTGAGTGTTATCGTAACTGTTACCTTGAAGTCCTCTTCGGTCATACTCAGCAGTTCTACTGGATTGAGATTCACTCAGGGTTATTTTTGCTCCAGCATTTGTGATATGGTTTCCTGTCTTTTCATTTTTACTTTTATGAGTTGTAACAGCGATGGACTTTCAGACTGATGCCTTCATATCTGTCGAAGTGACTGGAGAACTGCTATTAGCAACGGGGTAATGTGTAGAAAGGAGTCAGAGCAGCAGGGCATCAAAGGACCACCCCCAAGAAGCATCAGGGAACATGTGTCCTGCTGTACCGTACCAGAGATGTGCGGTCCACTTTGGTCCCTGCTCTGGTGTAGCTCCTTGGTCTAAGTGTCTCCTGGAGTCTCTTGTCAACTTCCACCTCTAGGCTGTGTTTGAGCTCTGGATGCTGCACTGGGCATGGACTATGATTGAGACAGGGTCACAAGCCAGGGATTTTTCTTTGTTCTGATACACTGTGGAGCCTTATCCTTGAGTGTCTGCTCCATTGTTAAAAGATGGTGAAATTCTGTTTAGTGAAAGTGTTCTGTTGTTGTGGGTTTTGCCTTGAATGGGCAGTGGTTAGGGGCGGGTGGTAGGTTTTTGGAATGTCTCTGTCTCAGACTACAAGTAGCTGCCTTGTCAATCAGGAGTCACAGGTAATCTGACCTGGTTTCCCCCACAGGTTTGAGCTCTACTCCAACTATTCTAGATTGGGAGCTGGCGGATCAGGTTCGTCACCAGCATTCTGCATCCCTGTGGTTCTCCAGTAGCACATATTCTGACCTGGAGTCACACCTTCATCCAGCACAGTGTCTGGTCTCCATGCTCCCCAATGTGGACATATACCCCTGAGTCGGTCACTGCAGGGTTTCAGTACAGCAGTCGCCTCTCCCTCTCATGGGTTGTCCTTTCCTGGTATCACTGTACACACAGCTCAGTTAACGTTTTCCTACCCCTTTGTGCCGGAACGTTGCTCCTGATGTGTACTGCGGTTGTCCATTTATCTTTCAAGGATTATTGACATTTTTCTGCCATGATTTAGTTGTGTATGTGGAGGGGGTAAATCCAGCATCTTTACTCTGCTGCCATCTTGCCAGTCTCCTTCTTTTAAGCTTCTTAAAAGGGATTTCTGCTGTGAGTGATTTTTTTTAAACATGTTTATTTCAAAGATAATAGGAAAAGAATGATCGCTTGACTGTTAGATTTCTGGTTTGCCTACCATTAAAAACCAGAAGGTGGCTAAGAACAATATTATGACTGGCAGCTGATCCCACACCAGAAGGCTGATTGCTGTGGTCTGGATTGGTTTGGCTTTCCCAAGAAGTCCTCACTGTACAGTGCTGGTGGCTTGAAAGATAGCCCAAGCAGCAGGAGATCTAATCAAAAACTAGTTGGTGAGCTCCATTACCAGCATCATAAAAGCCCTGTGTCATGAGGGATCTGAATGACATTTTTAACTTCTCCCTGCCTTTCAAACTTTCAGACTCCAACTGGAATCTTCCTGCTTAATACCATGTACCAGGCAGCTGGAGAGGGATGGTTGTATGACTCTAAAACCTGCCACCCAACGGCTCCAGAAAGACCTGCCCTTGAGCCTTCTTTCCTTGCAGCCTCTTCCTTATAATGGTGCTACGCCCGTTGGCTCAGGGCTTCCTGTACCAAAAGGGGGTTCCGACAGCAGCACCCACATGTCCGATACTCAGACCCCAGGCGCAGTGCCCCATGGACAGTGTCCACCTAACCTGGCCTGGTGTGCCCTCCTCTTGCTGTGCTGTGGCCGGATTTCAGGTCCATGCGACCCAGTGCTGGTTATGGTCTCCGGATTCAGAGGTCCACTTACAATTAGCTTGAGCTCTGGACCCAGGCCTGGTAGAGATCCAGAGACCCAGAGCTCCCCAGCTTCAATCACGCCCTGCTTTGAGTCACATGGCAAGAAGACATTTGCATCTTCCCCTCAAGTCCCACACGCTTGCCTCCTTAGTCTACCAGGCATTTTCCCACTCTGCCCATGTTGACTGCATCACATTTTCTGGGTTGGAAACCCAGCCTCTTTTCCACAAGGCGATGTTTATGTCTGGGGAGTATGCTAAAAATTTGCTGGCAAGACAAAGAAGGGATATGCATTTCAGAAGTGCATATTTCAGTTCATATTATATATTAATATGGTGTGATAAATAAAAATAGTAAAGTGAATATTTGGGAAGTGCTTATTAAATGAATGGCATTGTACTAAATATTTAATATACATGATCTCATTTGATTATTGCCAAGCCCCTACAAATTGGACACGACTGCTTTGTCCAACTGATAAATTAAATCGAGGCTTAGCAGAGATAGGAGATCTGTTCAGGTCCCACAGCTGGACGCAGCAGAGCTAAGGAATTGAACCCAGGCCATCTGATACCCAGAGTTAGCATTCAAATTGCCTCTGTGGTCCCCCTGCTTCCAACCCCACAGTTGGTTTGGCTTTTCCATTGTTTGCCTCTCCATAAAGCACCCAAGGCCCACCCCATGCTAGTAACATACTCTCTTTTCTTACCGCTCTCATTTCTGTCCCTCATCACTTTCCTTTCAGATGAGCCTGGGTTTTCTCTATTATTTAGAGCAATTCCTGTCTCCCCAGCCCTTTGTTTCCCACCTTCTCTTGCATCTCAGATTCCATCAAAGTTCACAGCAGAACAAAAGGCCTCATGTATATTAACATTCACACACCTTTGATGTTAGGCGTATGGACTCATCTTATAATGTGCGTGTTTTCTGTTACAGGGCAGGGATGACAAATGTGTGGCAAGTGACCGCCACTCCCTGCTCCCATACGCATGGCAGACACCACCCCTTTATGTCAGCATTCCTTCCTGTGGAGCCCCAAAATGCCGATTTCATTTTATATTGAATATTAGATACGACCACTGCACTCTCCACAACACAGAGCTCCAGCAAGCCCCTGCAAACTGACCCTGTCTGCAGCAGGGAATGAAACCTTTTTTCTCCCCTCCCATAGGGTGAGGCCATAACCATTCAGGAAGGGGACCAGACCACCCTTCAAAGGGAAAGGTGAAACCTGATCTCAATCGCGGTAGGAGACCAGACTTGAAAGGTGGGCCTTCACCTGGTCCTTGCTTCCTTCCCTGGACCGCACACATTTTCCCTAGACTCTAGGTAGAAGGCTTTTTTGAAGTGAGACGAGAAAGTTGACCCTTTGTGACTTGGTGCAGTTCCCACCCCTGGGCACAGAGACAGCTGGTAGGGACCCCAAACTGAACACAGATCGTTTTTGTCAGTTTCATAGTGCTGCCTGTGCTTCCCTGTGGCTACCCGAGCGCCTTCTGTAGGCATATTGCACGTCCCAGCCTGGTGAGGACTGAGCTGCAGGACACCAACAAGAAGGCCGTGAGTCTGAGCTTTATTTAGAGAAGCACCCTCTGGCCCACACCAATACCATGGCTTAAGGGGGAAATGATGAGTCTCCCAGAATAGTTGAGTCTGCCATCCTCAGAGCTCCCAGCAAGCTTTGAAAAGGGCTGGGTCATAGTTCTGAATCTCAGTAGAAAGTAAGAAGCAGGTAGCACCCAATTCTTGAGTCCCAAGTTTTTTTAGTTTAAACCGGTAGCTACATTCCAAGAATTTCAAGATGCCAGAGTCCTTGCCACCAAAGAGAATGCGGTGCTCCATCTGCTAAGGAAGGAGTGGGGGTGGATGGACACTTCCGGAGTGGCTACGACAGGCTTGCAATGTGCAGAACATCATAGCCATCCTCGCATCAATCCTCCAGGCGGTTATGTGAGGGAGAGGTTATCGCCACCTCACAGGAAAAAAAAAAAGCCTAGGACTCAGAGAAATTAAGAAAGTTGCTCAACTCACACAGCTGATGAGTATCGAAACTGAAATCTAGTTCACTGCATCTAGAAAGCCAAGAAATTTATCATCTCTGCTGAATTTTCTGGGGGTGGGGGCTGAGGAGAAGTTAGCTCCAGACCTGAGCGGTTTGAGCTGAAGAGCTAAGAAAAAGCCATTGCAGAAACCTATAGCAAGCTAAGAAAATAAAAATGACCACTTAAAACAGAGAAATTAGAAGGTGTTCTTACACCTACTCCAGGAACAGCAGCTCCTGCCTGGGGTTCCTGAAGCTCTCTGGACTGCGGATGGCCTTCCGGGGTCCTCTGTTCCACCCCAGCTCTATTACCCAGCATCCTTTTCTCATGGCTGGAGCAGACGCTGTTTCTATGCAGAGAAGCAGATAGGACCTGATGGAGGGCGCCTGCCTGGGATCCCTGCGCTCTTTGGCAGGTTGTGAGTCTCCCTCCCATCGCAGCTCTGGTCAGAAAGCTCCGCCCACGAAGAGCCTTGTCGTTTCTGCTTTTTTAAAAATATTTATTTATTTATACACACAAGAGCTGGGGTACAGGGCAGAGTCCAGGGCGGTGAGAGGACTCACCAGAGACAGAGTGGAGAGCAGGACAGGCAGACTGACTGAAATACACTGCTGAGGGGAGCAGCCGGTGAAGCAGGAGAGGTCTGCTGTGCCATGTGGGTCCCCTCCTTGGCCAGAGGCAGGGAGGGATCGAACTCATGCTGCAGTGGCTGTGGTTTGCTTCATAGTGTGTTGCTTAACCCACTGCGCCACCAGGGAGGCCCCATTTCTTCTTTCTAAGAATAAAAATGGAGATATAAAATATCTGTGTAGCTATAGCTATAAAGTAGAGATATCAGTATTTACCTTGGAAGGTTATTGCTCATATCAAAATCAATATATATAAAACCCCTAAGCGATGATGGACATTAAGTTGCCATTACTATAATTATCTCTTGACTTCTGACTCAGAAGGCCTAGATCTTTGAGGACAAATGTATCTCAAACTTCTCATAATCAAAAGTATTTATTATCATCTGGAAGAACATAAAAGCACAATAGAATCTATTAAGTAATGAAACATTTGATACAATGTTCTTATCACTCTTCTTTTTTTTTCTTCTAAGATTTATTTATTTATACATACAAGAGCTGGAGTACAGACCAGTGTAGCGGAAGGTGAGAGGATTCACCAGAGACAGAGTAGGGAGCAGAACAGGCAGATCCACTGAAATACACTGCTGAGGGGAGCAGCAGGTGAGACAGGAGAGGTCTGCTGTGCCATTTGGGTCCCCTCCCTGGCGGGGGATCAAACTCGTGCTACAGTGGCTGCAGATAGCTTCATAGTCCTGTGACTCAACCCCTTGCGCCACCAGGGAGGCCCCTTATCACTCTTATTATTAAAGATTTTTTTCAAATTTTTGAAAAGTTTATATTTGAAATAAAATATATCAAGATGCAGATAAGGACACACACACTGATGCAGCCATTGGTATTCTCACACTTGTGTCCTATTGCACACACATTGACACACAAATATAATGGTTGAAGGTTTTTACCCAAAGAATTGTTTAAGGAAAATTAAAAGGGGTATAAAATACTAAATTTTAAAAAATTGAGAAATAGTTTGAGGAATAATAGCTCTGGGGGTTACTTCTTAACTCTTGATTCAAAAGGACACCAGTGGCAAAGCAGGACCCCAAAGGAGTGAGGGTGGAGGAAGGAGGGAATCAACAGGCAGAAGAGGAGGGGAAATGTTTTGGAATATACAAATGAGAACACTCTAAAAAATATCGGACCTCCCTGGTGGCCTAGGGGTCAAGTCTCAGTGCTTTCACTGCTCTGGTCTGAGTTTGGTCCCCGGCCAGGGAGCTGACCCACCATGGCACAGCAGACATCTCCTTCTTGCTTCCTGCTGCCCTAAGTGTTGTATTTCAGTAGATCTGCCTGTTTTGCTCCCCACTGTCTCTGATAAATCTTCTTACACCCTGAACCTCTGGCGTACACCCCAGCTCTTGTATGCATAAATAAATGTTTTTAATAAATAAATAAATAAAAATCCTAACATATTAAATAAGATCTTTATATGAAATGCTACTTCCATCAATTGCCTTAAAAAATAACCTCAGTTTCTATAGTCCAGTGATTTGAAGTGTGATGGCAGCCTGATGATGATGATATTTCATCAGCTCAATCCAGGGTAGGAACCCCCTCTTCCCAGGCCCTCATGTACCCCTGTTTTGAGACTGGGTTCAGGAAGGAGGCATTGAGTCACTTTGCCCAGTGCCCACACTGCGGCTGCTCAGAATTCAGGCCCATCAAGTCATCTGCTCACAGAATCAGAGATGAGACTGCTGGCTCCCTGGCTCCCTCCCTGGTGCCATTAAAGAGCCTCTGTCAAGGCAGAGCACAGAATAATGCCCTGTTTCATTCTACCAAGTGAGTCTCTCTACTCTGCAGGCCTAAGAGAGGCTATTAGGATTTTCATCTGTTGTCAGCCTTCTTGGGCTGCCAGTAAAAGGAAGAAAGAACAGATGGACGGATGGACAGACAGAGATGGACAAGTGGCCATCATAGTTGCAATTAGAGAAGTGCATCTGGTAGGTGCACCAACTGCAAGGAGAGCGTGCTATTTCTGGTTCAAACGCTGACTGGGCCTTTTGATAAGAAAAGTCATTTAAATGCACAAAACTTCTGCAAGGTGGGCTCCACTTCCCACCCCCCACAGGTGCCAGACATGTCAGATTCCTACAGTCATTGTCACCCCCTTGTTCTTCTCATCTGCTTCATTTCATCTGTTTCTTGTTCCTAAACCTTAGGTGACCTGTCCTCTCATTCCTCCCTCCCTCCCTCCCTCNCCTTCCTCACTCCCTCTCCCCTCCCTCCCTCCTTCCTCCCTCCGTCACTCCCCCTCCCTCCTTCCCTCCCTCCCTTCTTCCTCCCTCTCTCCTTCATTAAAATGGTTCCACCACTTACTTGCTGTAGAATTTTATGCAAGTATCCTATTCTCTATGAAGCTCAATATGAACATCTATAAAATGTGGATAACAATAATACCTCTCTCACTAGAGTCTTCAGATGATCGAATGAGTTAGTACCTGTAAAGCACATTGCTTGGTGATAGTGTGCTCTGTAGAGTGATGACTCTTTAGATCACCTACTAGGTGCCAGAAGTGGGTTCCATAAAGCTCACAACCTTCCTCTTTTTCCTCCACTAGTGACTTCTCTCTGTGATGTTATCTTTGCTTTTAGTAATTTCCAGGTCATTGAACACCCTTTTAAGGCTACGTGCTTGAAAGTGATCCAGCTTGCCCATGATGCTCCACAGTGCGTGGGACTCCTTCCTCCCTTGTCCGGGGTAGTGCCCAATGGGTCACATATGGAATTCCACTAGCATCCGGATTTCAAGCTTCTCTACAATGCTAGTCTGATCACACCTGTCCCTGGCATGTGCTCATCAGTGCACCCAGAAAAACTCCTGATACTTTTGTCTTGCCACAAAGTTCCATGTGACCCTGATTTTGCCCAAGCTATATTAGGGATGCTGGATCCTCCTCATCATGCCCACCTCTCTGAATCTCATGCCTCAAAAGTGCATGCGAACTCTGGCTCTGCTAGAATAGCCGTCCCTCTGCCTGGAACATTCTGCGCCCACACCTCCACACTCATCTCCTGAAACTCCCCAGTGGAGCTCTGCTTAGGCATCGGCTCCTCCAGCTAGTCTTTATCAAACCCTTGTACCTCCAAGTTTGGGGTTACCACCTCCTTGCTAACTCAGCGGGCATTCTGAGCCTTGCTGGATCCCTCTCTCAGCTGCAGGAGGAAGAGCTTGGGTCTTTCCTCTCCACCACTGTCACCCCACTGTCTGCTGCATCTCCATATGGAGTATGAGCCCCATAAGTGCTCTGGGTGTGAGAACCCACCTTGGCAGTGCCAGGGAGCTTTGCAGAGAGGGCACAGTGGAGAAAGCTGCAGCTGTACTGTGACTTCCCAGCCTGCTGCCCACAGCCATGCACTAGATGGGATGTTGGAGTCCCCAGGGGCCAGGCCAGCAGAAGGGGCTGCTGACCAAGCACCTCTGACTCACTGGGCAGAGAAGGGAGGAGGCGGGTGCTAATTGCTTGGTCCCTCTGCACTCAAAGAAGGGCCCAACCTTTGAAGCTGTAGCTGGGCCACGGAGGGGGTGGGAGTGGCCAATGAGGTGATGCTGTGGCTGTGGGCACCTCTGAGCCCACAGGAAATTATTAATCAAGAAATAACAACCAAGGAGCACTTTGCATGGGTAAATAATGACACCCTGTCTTCCCGGACAGCCTGGACTAGGCACTTCCCTGCCACAGTCTGGTTCATCTGGTCCCCAGGGCAGTTAATGGAAGGCTCTGTCTGTCTTTGCAGGGCCCATCTTCTGAACAGCCCACTGGGGTAGGCTGGCCTGTGGGCCCCTCTCCTGAAGGCCCCTGCTGTGCCTAGAATCTGGGGACACCATCGAGTCCAAAGATGGCAAATAGATTATGACTCTGTCAGCTCCCATTTGGCAAATTCCCAACCGGAGCTTGCGCTGAGGCATTTGGAAGAATCATGTGAGCCTGACATAAAAGAGGGCGGTGTCAATTAGCGCTGTTTCGTATGCCGCTCCATTTCGTTCTTTGAGCTGTTTGTGCCATCGCACTGACAACTTGCACGTGTTTTAAAACTCAATACAGACAGTCCCCAACGAACCATGGCTAGACGCTATTTTTTCAACTTTATGATGGTGCAAAAGCAATACTCATTCCCTAGAACCCTTGCATGGAATTTTGAACTTTGACCTTTTCCTGGGCTGGTGCTACTTGCGGCCATACACTCCTGTGGCCACCGTCAGCTGTGCCTGAGGGGACCACAGCTCAGAGCCATCACAAGGGCCACACACGCTCTGCAGTCCACCGTGTTGCCAGCCTTTTGGGATCTTGCAGGTCGGGTTTCTGTAGCCCGCGACGTCTGTTTTTCACTTGCAGTGTAGCATCCAAAACATCACATGAGGTCTTCAACACGTCATACTAAAATAGTCCATCTCTTTGGTAGGTGATTTTGCCCAACTGTAGGCAACTGTGAGCCGGCTTAAGGTAGGCTAGGCCAAGCTAGCATGCTGGTCAGTTTGGACTTACGACATCTCAGCTCACGATGGGCTTGTCAGCGGTGTGACTGTGGAGTGGGCAGCCTCAGGCACACATGAGCAGGCCCGCTCATTTGAGCCTGTGTCACCACAGTTGAGGGTGTGCTTTCTGCGATGTCATCTTTACACAGGACCTCTCGTTTCGTCTAGTTTTTATACCCTGCCCTTCAACTGGGAATACCTGTTATTTATGGTGACTTTGGAAATCCTATTTACACTTTGAACTTGGCTCTCTCTATAAAATCTCCTCTCCTCTCTCTGCTCCATCTCTGCTCCCACTGCACACAGTGATCGTTTTCTCTGTCCCCTGGGCCTTACAACTCCTGAATTCTGTCAGAGAAGATGGTTGGGTCAGACTGACCCCACACATCCCAGGGGCTCCACTGCTCCACCTGCCCCCAAGGCTTTGTTTCAAAAGTCAGGAGCAGGGGTTGGCAAGCTTCTCCCATAAACGGCAGATAATAAATATTTTAGACTTTGCAGGGCGACATACAGTCTCCGTAGACTGTTCTCACTTTTGTTTCGTTCTTTAAAAATATAAAAATAATTCTTAGCTCAGGATCCATACAAATCCCAGAGCTGGATTTTGCCAACTCCTGATTAGGTAAATAAACCTTTACATGCTCTGCTATGAGCTTAGCATGACTGTGTGCGAGAAGTACAAAGATGTGTAAAGCACGACCTGTGTCCATGGGGAATGGGCTGACCGGAGGGAGAGCGTCATAAACAGGCCTTTACAATAGAGTGATGGTAGCCACAGAGGACTGTGGGAATGCAGGCTTCTGGGAGGATTTTCTTTTTTTTTTTTTAAGATTTATTTTTATTTATTGATTCATCTGAGAACTGGGGTACGGACCAGAGGTAAGGGGAATGAGAGGATTCACCAGAGACAGAGTGGGGAACAGCACAGGCAGATCTACTGAAATACACTGCTGAGGGGAGCAGTGGGTGAGACAGGAAGGTCTGTTGCCCCATGTGGGTCAGCTCCCTGGACGGAATCTAACTCATGCTGCAGTGGCTGTCGATAGCTTGATAATGACAATATTTTAATTCCTGCACCACCAGGGAGGCCCAGGAATTTTGAGCCAAGCCTGAATATCTAGAAAGGATATGGCAAAGAGGAGGAACGAGATGAAGGCAGAGGGAAAAGCAGGGCAAGGGCATGCAGGGGTGAAGCAGCACTCTCTGCCCTGGGAACACCAAACACAGGCACTTGGCAGGGCCCTGGAACGTAGCTGAGTGCTCAGTGAAAGTGCAGTGCATGGAGCAGGCTCCTGCGCAGGTCCTGAGTCAAATACTGGGGGTTCGTGTGGTTGTTTAAATTCCTGATGCACGGCCATCGTGGGAGGAGGGGCACCTGGCTATCGTGCTCATCACAGCACTGTAGGCGCGTAGTTCCTTGCCCTGGGTTCTCTTTCTAGCTCTGTCATCAAACAACCTTAGTTGAGCAAGTTATTCCACCTCTGGAAGTGTTACCTTTCTACCTGTGGAGTGAAAACGATGGGACCTGCTCTTGGATGTGTCTTTGGGCATCAGAGTTCCTGACAAACGGCGACCAGCTCAGGCTGGCGAGCTGGGCAGGCAGAGTGTCCTTCATCTTGGAGCCAGTGTGATGCAGGGTCCCAGAGGCTGGGCAGTTCTCCACTGGCAGCTCATGGCAATTTCCAAGCAAGAGGACTTTGGCCTTAGAGAAGCAGGCAATGTACTGTTCAAAATGTAGATCTGTAAGTGTTTGTATAATTGCTTATTTGCTCCTGGCTTTTCCTGAAAGGAATTTGGGACAGATCACAACAAACCACCTGCAAACAAAATGGTGGAGAGAAAGAGAAAGTTGGAAACAGCCACAGCCCAAGAACTGGGTTACGCACTGAATTTGTTCGGCTCTGAATCTCTATAGAGGCAAGGTACAAACAGAGGGGGGGAGAGAAAGAGGCTACCACTGAACATACAGTGAATGCCATCAACACAGAAGGCATTTCTGCACAGCCACCCTGTGATAAATCTTCCTAGCTCCATTGATAGGACCCGGCCATGCCAAGCGCTACATTGCACATCCTAAGTTTATTCACGGATGCCTGTGTGCCTGTGATGTGGCAGGCACTGTGCTGATGCCTTACAACTTGAATGTTAATTTTAGTTAACAATTCTCATAGATCTTAGCATAAGCTTCACTTAACAAATGAGAAAACTGACAGAGTTTAGAGAGGTAAAATGATTTCCTTAAGGTCAAAGAGCTGATGGGTACCCAATTGAGATTGAACCCAGAGAAATCTGATTCTGAGTATCTGCCCTCACCACTCAAAGGGCACCTCTGGGGAACAAGCACTAAATTTTATAACACATTTCTCACACAGAGCCTTACCTGGGGGAGAAGGGAACAGGGAGTAATATAATAGTCAGTTTTACAGGAATCCCAGATATGGTTTTAGATGGAGGGCTGAAGGTTCTGGTGCATTGTCTTCTGGTTTTCATTAAACAAAACACATGCACCAAAAGCCCTCAGCCTGCATCTTTCTCCGCGGGGAACTTACTCCCTGTCCATGATGCACTAGGCCCGGCAAGGCTCAGGGTGGGTCCCAGCATCCTTCCAGGCAACCACCGTTAGGGAAAACACACCCCCGAACGGTTTAAATGTACCGCCGTGCCCTTCCCTTTCCCCTTCTTGGGCTGTATTTTTACGACACTCCAGTTGCTGTTTCTTGGGCTGGGCGCCTCCTCTGAGCTGAGCCAGCCTTTTATGGCCATGGATTTAATTAAGTAACAGCAACACAGGGGCACTTGGAGAGCAGCTCTGGTAGTCTGGCTTGGGTCATGCAGCCAAGCGCCTCCAGCCCCGGATGTGGGAGGAGCACCTGGCGAAGCGTCAAGTTCTTCCTGGCCCCTCTCCCCTGCCCGTCCTGACTCACCTCTGTTCTTGCTGATCAAGAATACTTGAAGCCTCTTCTTCCCTGGGCTGCTGTGAAGCCTTCAAGACTGGCCTGAGGCTCACCTTACCTCAAGCCTCATTTCCACTCAGGGCTGATATTTGCGCAAGGGGGGTGCGAGGATGGGCTCTCAGAGGAGTGTGTGTATGTATCCCCCCTCCCAGGAAAATGGCCTCTCTGGGTGCCAACCTTCGGGCCTGAGAGTAACCCTTGGCAGACAGGAACGGCTGCAGCCACCCACCAGCATTGTTCTCAGCGACAGCTTACAAGCAATCAAGCCTAAAGGTTGAATTCCCCAAAGGAAAGGTCTACTCTCTTCTAACTTTGTGGTAGGGACTTTATTCTGGGGGGTTGGGAGGGTTGTCCCGGGCAGGGGACAGGTCCAGAAAGGAATTTCTCAATGGACATACCGAAATAACTGGAAGTTTCTGTGAGTGAGGTCACCCAGAGAGCAGGTTTTCCAGAGCCTGGGGCCACCTGGGGGTCAACTTTCAACCCCCCACCTCACCCACCAGCCCATTGTTCTAAATCAGACATCACTACTTCTTTATGAGCTTTTGTTTGGTCTTTCAAATGTGCTCCCTGCCTATTGAAAGATGCAGTAACTGCTGTGAGGGGAAAGAGCTTTCCCTAGCTCTAGCTGTAGAACTTTGCCGAGCCTCAGTGTCTTCATCTGCAAAATGGGGGAATACTTGGACCACAGTGTGGAGTCGGCTGAGGGCCAAGGTAGGGAATCCATGCAGTGTTCTGCCCAGCAGGCAGTGAGGGCCCCAGATGTAGGGTAGCTGTTCCTTTAGAGTACTGGTTTCTGCTATCCCCCAGGGACCATCAGAGACCCCTTGGTCACGTCACTCATGCACACAGCACCTACCTTCCCTCTCCGCCAGAGCAGAAGCCTCCAGCATCCTCAGCATTGTGCAAAAGGCTTCACAACTTTTCCCCCTTTGATCTCTCATCCTACCCACTCCTTCCCCAACTGCAGGCCACAGGCATTTTAAATTCGAATCATATGTCCCAAAGTACCCCAATATCTTTAGAGGCATTCTTCCTTCTTCCCAATCTGCCCTCTCCCACCTCCCCATTGATAAAAATCCTAATTTTTGTTTGCTAGTTTTTAAGACAAGCCGGCCCGATAATGGAGAGTGAACATGAGAAGAGATTGAGCATCCCAGGAAATCACAACTTCTTTGAGCGTCATGTGGTTTTTCTGCCATTCCTTTGGCAGAGGGGTGTCGGGGAGGCCCCATCTTCTATATAGAGGAGGTCTCCGCTATGGGCAGTGGATTTTGAGCACCTACTGTGCGTCAGGCAGGCGCAGGCTGCAGGGACACAGCAGACAGGACAGGCATGGCCCTAATGATGGTGACCCTGATGGTGCCAGTCCTCAGGCCTTGCTTTGTGCTGGCTCTGCGCTAAGCATCTCCCATCCTGTTACCCGTCAAGGCCTCGTTTAAACGCTCCCCTCTTGGGGAAGTCCTCCGTGTCCACCATCACACTCACATCCCCCCCACACACATACACCCCCTGTAGGGTGTGGCCCCTTCTCTGGACACTGCTCACGGCCTGGCCGCAGCATCATAATGTAAGTAGACGGTTCCTCTTCTGTCTCCTTCACAGCTGGTGAGTGCCTGAATAGCTGGGACATTGTCACATGCCTGTTTTCCTCCTGAAACAGGGCATGACACATACTAGGTGTTCAGTAATACCTGCGGGACAAATGCACGCAGCACAGAGGGATACATCGCAGAGGGATGCAAGGTAGAAAGATCCCCCCATCTCCCACAGATCAGGGTGTCTGTTACTGGCCTGTGGATTGTAGAGTGAGCTATCTGCACGGCCTGCCAGGGCCCCTCCACTAAGTTGCTTCAAATTTGCCCAAGTCTTCCTTACATTAATTGACATTCGCACAGCAATGTGTGATTTATTTTCATCAATAGTATAATTAATAATGGGAACAATAGCATAAACCCTAACCTTTACTGGCCATGTATCATTACACTTAATCCTTTCAACAACCCTATGAGGCAAATAGGATAGTTATACCCATTTTACAGATGTAATTACCAAACAGAGAGTAGGGAAGATGGACCTTATCATCAGTCTTTCATGCGAAATGATGCTTCCCTGTGCTCCCAGAACCTGGCGGTAGCATATCAGAGACCACCACTGTCGCCCCCACCGCCTTCACTGCCTCCACCACTGCCGCCGCCTGTCCTCATTCCTCAGCTCTCTGCTTTCTGACTTAGCTCCTACCCTGGCTTGCTCCTTTGACCTCATGATAAGAATGATATGAGCTGCAGGATCTCCTAACTCACAGTGCATATATTGGAAAGGAAGCAGGCACTAGAGATTACAGTCTTGCATTCAAAACCAATGGCCACCTTCCAGCTGTGTGCCTCTGAGCAGGTGTTTTAGTCTCTCCGTGGTTGCCTATTTTCATTGCAAAATGGAGATAATATTGCCAAACCTATTGGCTTGCGATGAAGCTTGGAATCTAGCACAATGCCTGGTTTATAGTAAATATTGAAATAAATGTTTCCCTTCTTACCTCTCCCTAAAAAGAACAACAGAACTCTTTTAAAAACATTTTTTTTTTTTTTAAAGAAAGCCATTTCTATGGCATTACGCTCAAGGAAACCATAGCAACTAGTTTCCTGCAGCTTGGTTTCCGGCCTTCCCCAGCTGTACAATAGTACTGGGACACAGCCTTTGTTATCCGAATACCCCAGGGAAGATGTGGAAGTCACGTGCTTTGTGGGATGGAGACATCTCCCTGGTAGAACTGCCCAGACTGACGCGGTGTCATCGCCACTGGCATCTCAGTTCCCAGTGAACTAAGGCTGTCCCAGTTCTGTCCCTTAGTGGTCAGGCCACAAGGCTCCCATGGTTTCCCACTAGCGACTGGATTAGTCTTCTGTGACCTGCCTTTGGATGGGTCAGGCCTAAGCCACTGAACCCATTTTTTTGTAAGTAGCATTTGGTTGGGTCTAGAAGGCTTTTTGACTCTCCTTAGATCTTGGAGACATTTTTTTTAGTATCTTCAAAAGTCATGAGAGTTCCCTGGGATTGTGTTGTGGTGGTGTGTGAGAGGGTGTGTGTGTGTGTGTGTGTGTGTGCATGGTACCCACATGGTGCTTTTAAGGCAGTACCCTGAAGGGCAAGAGTGAAGCTGTAGGCCATAAAGGGCCTCTAAGGTTGACCTTGTAGGGAGGTGAACTCACATGCCTGCTGTCCTCCAAAGCGTGCTGCCATCTGGTTCACATGCCACCCCACCTGCCCCACCTGCCCCACCACTTTCCACGCTGCAGACGAGCTGCCCCCGTGTGCCTGCTGCAACCACATGCACACAGCGTGGTCCAGTCTGGCTGTGCAGTGGTGTTCAGGCCAGCCATTCAGGCAGCACTCCCAGACTGCATCACAGTGTGTGGCTGAGCACTGACCCAGCCCGGGTGACAGTACGCACGGGTTCCAGGCGGCAGGGAAGTGAGCGGCCAGGATGCCTGAGCTCCATGACTTAATGAACAGCAAGCTCAGGGCCTCCCCAGCCCCAAAGCTCCCCCTGGGAACTTGATCAGGACACAGTAGCCAGTGTGTCCCCATCATTTTACAAGGCGAGTCTCCCAGAGGAGAACAGCCTTTGTCCAGAGTCTCACAGCCTGTCAAGCACAGAATTACTCATATTAGAAACAGATGGGTTCTTGAAAATGATCTACCCCAACCCAGTTGATGGATGAGGACTCTGAAGTTCAAGGCAGAAAAGGAGCTTCCCAGGCCACAGAGCCGAAGAGAAGTCCCACAGGTCCTGCCTACATGAGTGAGTGGTTGGTTCACCCAAGGGCCAGCAAACTGCGGTCCCCTGGCCAAATTGGGCCTGCCACCTGTTTCTGTAAATAATTGCCATTGGAACACGGCCATGCCCTTCGATGTACAGATTGTACGGCTGCTGCCCTGCTACTGCGGGTTGAGTGATTGCAACAGAGCCCACAAAATCTAAAATATTTCCTATCTGGTCTTTCATAGAAAAGTTGGCTGACCCCTGGCCTAACTCACTGAAGTTTTCCTAAGGCCTGGAAGCTGGGCCATAAACCCATCCTCCTCCTCCATTGAGAAGAGAATTCACCCCATTGTCAAGTTGGGGATGAGCCAAAGACTCCTTTGCACAGGGAGAGAAAGTAGAAGAGGGGTAACTGGCAAAGAGGATGCCCCCTTCAGATGAACCCGAGGGTCGTGACTCACATAAAGAGAAGCACACATGGTATAAGGATCAGTGTAGACCCCGTGGCTGTCCCCTATCCTGAGTGCCAGATTCTGTTACTGGGTTCTTTTAGGTAGGATTGAACCCTCAGGGCCACCTGGTAAGACAGGTACAGTTAGTTTTCCCATTTTCCCCATGAGAAGTTGAAGTACAGAGAGATTTAATAACTGGCCAAACCTAGAAAGTGCTGGAACCAGGCTCCGAACCCCGACAGGCTTCCTCCAGAGCCCACGCCCTTCACCTGCTACAGGATCTGGATGAAGGGGGCACATTGCTCTGGTTAAGAGAGGCCAGGCCCTGAGCCTGTCCTTTCCTTGTCAGCCCTCTGTCTACCATCTAGTGACCACTGGTTGAACTGTGCTGGGCTCTGCAGGATGGAAAGACAGAGCAGTATCAGACTGGACACCTGTGTCTCAGGAACCCACTTATGAGAGGAGAAGCTGCCACACAATTCACCCCTATCAGTGGTGGAAAATGGAGGCGTCAAGAGAGAGGTGAGGGTAAGATGCCAGGGAAAGCAAAGAGCATCATAGTCTAGGTGACTTCAAGGTTATCGAATATTCCAGATCAGCAGCTTAATGCCAATGCCAGGCTGGTGATGTAAACAGATAGCAACTCTCATTCTTGACAGACAACAAAGAGGAGAGGCAGGGCCTGTGGAGAGCTGACAACCACATTCTCCAGGGCCAGGTGTTCAAGCTGAGAATTTTCCAGCAACACCATGAACCAAACAAAGCATCTCTCAGGTCAGATAAGGTTGATCTCTGTTTCATGTTGACTGATACTTGTTGGCATGAAAAGATCCATAATATATCATTACATATAAAAAGCAATTTACAAAATAGTAGAGATGAATATTGCTTTTTTTTTTAATGTGTACACTTAAACACACAATGTACGGAGAAAGGGCTGGAAGGAATTACTCCAAAATTTTCACAGGACTTATGGGTCATTATTTATTTCTTTGGCTTATTACTTCCAACACCCCCCCCTTTTTTTTAACATGACAAATATTTGTTTTTGAGGGTCTAGGAGAGTGTTCTTTCATTTTCATCCCCAATTCACCATCTCCTGAGTAATTCCTACTCTTTAAGATTCAACTCAAACATCATCTCCTCCAGGGAGGCTCCCTTGGTTCCTAGATGAGTTAGAACCCCTATTCTCTACCTCCAGGGTCTCCTTGTGTGGAGATGACTGTCTGGTTACCTGTACACACCTGCTTCTTCACTGAGATGGGCACTGACTGGAGCTTCTTGGGGGAGGGAACCATGTCAGATCTGTCTCTATTTCTAGTCAGAGCCATGAGACTTAACATAGAGTATAGGCTTGAGGGATGAGACGGAGTTTGAAGCTGAAGACTTAGAATGTTATTTCTAAATATATAGACATATACAGAGAAAGGGCTGGAAGGAATTACTCCACCATTACTCTCCTGGTGGAAAGGAATTACACAGGAACAGAGAGAGAGGGTTGGGAAGTCGTCCTGATTGTCCTTCTGTGGGATCTTTGAGATAGCAGGTTGAAAAGAGGGTGGCTGTAGAGAGGGGGCTGGAATGTTGGACTTGGGGATTTGGATGTTATTCCAGGGAGCCGGGAAGCCAGACCTCTCACTTAGGAAAGAGAGCTCTCACCCCAGTTCATCATTCCTTTTATCTCCCGCCCTCCTCACCAGAGCGCTTTTCCTGCCTTTTTGGCACGAAGCCCTGCTGGCTTCTGTCCTGAGCAACGTGACCTACTGCCCATGAGTCAGGGGTTTGTCCACCCTCAGTGACTAAGGCTCGCGCTTCCCGCCAGTTTCCCGAAACTGCCTGAGTAAAGACCAGGTCTGAATCACCGTTTGTTGTTTTCAGGTTTTTTCCCTACCGTCCAGTTTTTAAATAACAACCACCTCAGCCAGCCAGTGGAACTGATGAGCGCAGAGGAATGGGGGAACACACCCACACACTCAAGTGGGCCACTGAGCCCTGCAGTGTGGGGAAGCGAGGCAGCTATGGCTATGAGCCAGAGAGACTTAACGGTCGAACCCTGCTTTGGTCCCAGCTGCTGTGTTTCCCTGGGCAAGTCACTTCACGTCTCTGAACTTCAGTTTCCTTATTAGTCCAAAAGGGATAATAATGCCTATTTCAGAGGGTTATCATAAGAATTGGTGGTAAAGTCTGAAAAGCAGTTGCACACGGCAAGCATTTTTTTTTCTCTCATTAGATTTATTTAATTGTATTTGACATCATTTGTAGTCTCCAGAGAGTTCCCACCACCATGTCACCCGTGCACCATCACCTCAGACCCTTGTGCTCTTTATGCCCTCATCCCCGTCTTTGCCCTCCCCTCACTCCACCCCCCCCCCATGTTCCCTTTGGTTTATCTTTAACCTTTTGATTTTGTTGAATTTGTTTGTTTGTTTGTTTTGGGTTGTAATTGCTCATTTCCTTGAGCTTTCTCTTATTTGTTTTTTTTTGTTTTCATCTTTTTTATTTTTTGTTGTAATTGCTCTTTCACATACCTCCTAAAAGTGAAGCCATCTGATATTTTTCTCTTGCTTCTAACTTGTTTCACTGAGTATAATTCCTTCTAGCTCCATCCATGTTTCTATACATGGCCCTAGTTTATCATTTTTGATTGCTGAATAGTATTCCATTGTGTATATGTACTGCATCTTCTTGATCCAGTCATCTACTTTTGGGCATTTGGGTTGTTTCCAGGTCTTACCAATTATAAATAATGCTGCAATAAGCATGGGGGTACAGGTACTCTTTTGGATTGGTGTTTTTCATACGGCAAGCATTTAGGAGTGGTCGTTGTCATTAAGCACAGCTCCCTGCTTAGGAATGAGCTCTGTGGGAGAAACGTGTGGACCTTCTATCCACCTGTCATTTCAGAAAAGCAAAACAAGAGTGGACTTCCTGAAACCCATACTTGAGGCATTTATTCTAGGCTTCTCATACATCACTTAGCTCTGTTATTAACAACAAACATTTATTGAGTATTTACTATGTGCCTGGCACTGTTGTAAGCACTTTATGTTAAAATTTTAATTTAACCATCATACGCCCTTTAATTTAACCATATATTATCTTCATCCCCACTTACTGACCAGAGTCAGCAAGGCACAGAAAGGCTAACTGGTTTTCTATCATGAGGCGGAGACAGGGTTTAAATATAAATGGTCTGGTTTTGGGGTGACATCAGACATGGCATCGTGTGTCAGGGACATCCCTATGACTTTGCTGGCCTCTGTGGGTCATCATTAAATAATGACAGTGTGCCAGGAATTGACCTGGTATTTGTTCATTTTTGTGCAATTATAAAAGCTCGGTTTGCTTGCCTTCCTTTTACAGATGAGGAGATAGGGGTTTTGAAAGGTGAGGAGACACCCCAAAGTCAGTCAGTGTCAGCATTTGAATCCAAGTCTCTTTTCTCCAAGTCTGGGGCAGTTCCACTACTTCAAGTAACTGGCTGAGTTGGGAGCAGGTCAATTTTATGTTTTTAAAGTGTGGTGACCTAATTATTTGGCATTAATGATCCACTAACTCTGTCGAAATAAATCTCCCCAAATAGGAGATCCATTTAGTGGGGTCTAGTAATGAAGTCCCCTCTGGGAAAGAGCCCCTTCGGGTCCCTGTCTGCAGCCCTGAGAGCGCCTGGTCTGTGCCTGGCAGGTCAGGGTTTGAGGTCTGGAATTCCCTAGCTCGGCACAGGTCTCCAGTGCTGCGACCTCTCATGCTTGCCCGGTGAGAATTTCTTCCGGACCAGATGGTCAGGAAGCCACCTCAGGAATCAGCTGAGAGGTCAGGATGCACATCCAAGTGGGGTTCCTGGGGACACGGCGTGTCAGGAGACTGCAGCCTCAGGAGGCTTCGTGGGGGCTGACCTGGGATTTCGGACCCCTCCACCTGACGGAATATGCCAAGGAAGGTGTCTGATCGTGGAGAAAGCGTGTGTGGGCTGCATGACCCTGACTGAGCCCCTCAAGGAGGGGAAATCTGTGGCATGGGCTTCACCCCAGGGCTGCTGACCACCACGAAGAAAGAATGACCTGCAGAGCACCCTGGGCATTGCCTTTTTTGCTTATCTATGTGGAGGAGTGGGAGACTTGAGAGGGACAAAAGGAAAACAGGAAGAAGGGGCTGTTCGTGAAATACGCTAATAATAATTACTTCCATGTGCTTGCTGCATGCTGCGCACTGGAACAGACCTCTTATGTGCATGCACTGTCTCCTGCAGTCCGGTATTATGGGGATGATGCTCAACACAGGGACACTGAGCCATAGTGCTAGAAACTAGTGAACTGTCCCGAGGGAAATGTGTCCACTGTGGACAACACACATGGTGTGGAGTGTTTTATGTATGTGGCCCAGCCGCTCCCTGTGAGCACCTTTTTGCCCATTTATCAGAAGAGAACACTGAAATCCAGAAAAATGAAGGTTTGCTCAAGGTCACCCAACTAGGATAGTGAGGACAATACCCAAACATAAGTTTGTCTGTGAACTGGGCCTCCCCTGGTGGCGCAGTGGGTTAAGCAACGCGCTATGAAGCAGACCGCAGCCACTGCAGCACGAGTTCGATCCCTGCTGCCGGCCAGGGGGGGGACCCACA